>JAYMTL010000073.1:0-94883 GCA_036897445.1 Pelargonium tetragonum | reverse complement strand
CAAGGATAGTTTTTTTCTGTGTATTGCATGCCAGGAACAGACAGATTTCTATATTCTTTTGAGAGTCTATTTCCTTACGAGTTTGACTTAAGTTTAGGGAAATCCAGTACAAAAACCAGAATATTAAGAAACGCCTTCCTTTTAGGTATTAGTTATTAGTATAGTATCACGGCACTAACCTACCTTTAAAATTTAAGGTGTGATTCGAGAGAGATAAAAAGCCCCTTCTTCAGTGACTTTTGAGACTTTTTGAGATTATATTATCCTGATGATTGCCCCTATTTCTTTTCTACTCAAACTAAAAGGTTAAATTACCTACGCAAACACCGGATCTTGCAGTTTGCACTTTTCAAAAGTCATTTTTCAAACAGTCAAATAGGAAGTAATTAGGTTCTACTAGGGTACAAGGAACTTTCCTTTTTCTGCGCAACGTGCATTCTTTTTTCTACAGGCAGAACCCGTCGTTGCATCGTACTTTATACTCATAGGAAAAAAATTCTGTTTAGATTAGACCCTATCTTATTCTTTATACCCGTGTTAGTAGCTTTTATTATATATCCAGCTTCATCTGCTTATAGGTATTTGACATTTTTCTAAAAAAACTAATGCTCTATTAATTAAAAGTCTGTGCCTAATCTAAGCTAGCTGCATTAAAAGAAGTCTCGGTTACTCCTTGTAACCCCTAAACCTGATTTTTAGCTTATAAATAATATTAAGGGCACAGTCGAACTCTTAAAAAAACTAGTATGGGTCTTCAATATTGACAGCTGTATAACTCTAGGATTTAGCCCCGCAAACTCTAAGTATGCAAAGGTTCGATAGAAAGGTTTTAACTCCTTAGTCCTTAACGTTCTTATTCCCGGCTTGTCGGGGTATGCCTTTTGTTAGTGGATAAACTAACAAAATATTGATGTTTTCTCGAAGAATCTTTCGTTTTCAAATACAGGGTTAAAACTTTATATAAGAATTCTTGACTTTCTTTATACTATACTAGGTTTTTCGAACTCGATACGATATATATATATAACGGCAAGGACTCTTATTTTAAAGATGTCTATCCTGTTTCTCTTCGAACTAAAAAAATAAGAGTGTAAATTTTTTATAAATTGAATACAGTGCGGATCCTGAATGTGCTAATGCTTAGTAATATATAGATAAATATAAATCTTTCCTTTTGTTTTTTTCCTGCGGGGTTAGTGTAATTACCTTTTTATCTTAATAAATTATGAGCCTAAGCTTTCTGTAGTTTTGAACTCCAAAGTTCGTTACACATTAAGCAGTTTGCCCCAGTCTATCGAATACCTAGGAGTTTGTTCCTTATTCATTCTCCGCGCTCAAATCCTTGTAGTAAAACCTAGCAACTCCTCAAAGAGCTTGCTTGTCTATTTCAAATACCTTTTTTTATAAAGAGTGAGGTTACTCCCCCCTGTTGGCATTAAGGCTCCTTTAGGAGAAAATGAGTTTCCTCGAATAACTTCGAATTAAACAGGGCATCCCCTTCTTTTTACGGTAGATTTTTCAAGTAACACCTAAAAAAATCGTTTGAAAGAGAACATATTAAGTAGCGCTCTTTTATCATATAAATTATAGGGACAAACCCTGTTTGCGGATTAACACTAGTTGTCATTTTTATTTCCTTAGATTGTGCAGTACAAAGAAAGGTCTCTAACTGCTAAAGCTAGTGTATTATGTAACTTGACAAAGAATTTAAGATTTCAAGGAAGCCCGCGTATCGCATTAAACTTCTTGGAAGCGCTTCAGCAAAACCTTTGTATTACTATCCAATATCCACTCAAAAATTCCTGTAGAAAAGCCCTAGGGAATTTTAGTTAAGATAAGAATTTGAATTCCTTCTTTATTTATACATACACAATATAGACATTCTCTTTTTGTTGACACAGAACCCATAGGGATCCGCATTAAACTACTAACTTAACTTTTGTGAAATCGAGCGCCGTTTTATAAGAAAAATTTAGGGTAAACTGGTGAGTACTAAAAGGGGGCTTAACTCTTTTTTATGAGTAGGGCCTCGCCTAGTTAAGTTACACGAATGCTCAATCTTTAATTCTGGGTTTCCTAGATACTTTTTCCACATTCCCTGTATGTATAAGATAAGAATAACATAGGTTACCTCTTACTATTTTAAATACCTAAAAAGGAAACTGCTTATTGACCTTTTACCTTAGACTTTTATTAAGAAACTTTCTTTCAGTATCTTTTTTATCTTCATAGCCTTCTGCATCAGACCTTGTTCTTAGGAGCGATTCCCATTTTTATCAGTATCTTGAGAGTCCTATTCGCTTTCTTAATCTTCAAAAATTTCACTTTCTTAGATATAGTGGGTCTCTTTTTTACTAGATACTCGTAATAAGGCAATAAATAAAGTAGAAAGAAAACGATAAGAAGTCTCTACTCAAAATAAGGTTTGTAAGAGTTAGGAGAGGTAAAAAGGTAAACTTTAAAGTAACCAGATTCTATTCCTAGCTCTTCGATAACGGGTGCCTGGAAGTTGCCAATCTCAACTAGACTTTCAATCTCTTGTCTTAAAAACTAGGTTCAGAACCAATTAAATAGACGGAAACCTTAGCTAGTTATAATTCTAATAATTTGACCTTCCCAACATTGAACTCTTTACTATACTCGTCTGCTTTTGAGGAAAGCTTGTTTAAAGGTATAGCAGCCTAAAACAGATATTTAATAACCCGCGACTCCGCTTTTATAAAGGTTAAAGAAACCAAAGAATACAAAAAATCTATCATACTTTTCCTTTCATACTTAGCTACCCTGTAGAGTTTATGAAGCTGTTTGACTCAGTATTTCCTATGTTATGTTATTGTTTGAATTACTCTTACTTTATTACTTATTTTTTAGTTAGAGACTCTAATTTAGTTAGAGATTAGGAATTAGACCTAAAAAAAGTTTACTGCAGCATAACCCAGGTTTAGACCCTCTAGAACGAAAGTAGAATAGATTCCGGACCTGTAACTTTTTTCCAATTGCTCAGATTCTCTGTAGAAAAAAAGAAGGATAAGACTTAACCCCCATACTAACCTACTCTAAATTAAGAGTTGCAAAGAAGTAGACAGGGATTCCCTACTAAATGAAACCTCCTACCCTATATATGATTAAAAAGCTTAAAATATCAAGGACTAAAAACTCTTCCAAGGGCCCTTCTTATTTTGAAAGGGCTTGCTTAGGGTAATAGAGCCCTAAAAAACCCAGATTCAATAGTTCGAAAAAGACTAGAGTACAAAAGGAGACTCCCGGCCTTTTCCTTTATAAAGTGTTATCTCTTATAAATGCAATATTCGGCTATTATATACTCTTATCATTCTGGGTTGCTAGAAGTTTAACTATATCCAGAATATAAGAAAGCAACCTATACTTCACTTCTACACTTACTTTAGAGCTCTCTTATACTATCTGTAATTAGAGACCTAGAACAGCCCGGGGAGTACGAGAGCAAGCCTTACCCTTCCTTAGGGGCTTCCTTGTGTTTCCTTTTAATAAAAACCCCTAACTAAAACACTTTCAAAAGGGCGACTAAGCGTAACAATTATTTATTAGAAAGCGGAATCTCTCCTTTGAGTTAAAATAATGTAATATAGTAGAAACTTCGACTTATTAAAGGCGGGTATCCCAATGTGTTTAAAAAGCCAGTCAGCCAAGGAAAAGCAAAAAGCTTCCTATTTCTTAAATTTTACTAAGCTTTCCCTCTACAACTCCAAGCTCCCTCACTACAATTCTACAATTAAGTCCCTTTAGGCGGAACACATACTAGTTACAGAATAGAGGTAATACATGAGTTCTAATTACATAACACAAGACTATTAAAATTCTGTACTAAAATAAAAAACTCTTAATAAATCTATAGGAACGCTTTACACAAAAGACTCAGTACAACAAAACCCGATTCATTACAGGAATACCAATTATAAGGTATAAGGCAATTTAAATGCAGTAAAGCAGGGGCTAGTGTATCCAGTGATTGTACATCCAAGCTTTTTAGCATGGGTTTCATTCTATATTTGAATAGCTTGCTTTAGAGACGGGAAATAAATAACCTAAAGACGGTTATAGCTACTAATTTTACAATCTAATACAAGTACAAGTAAAGAACAACCATATAATAAGACGACTATATAACTACATAGACAAGTAACTATAACTATTCTATAATCTATAACTAATTAATATAATTAAACTAAGACTAAAATACAAGAGCTACAATAAGCAGCACAGGTATCGAAGATAACAAGAGTACATTAATTACATTACCTAGTATAGCTCTTGCTCCTCCTCCCTTACTAACTACTAAGATATACAGAACAGGCATAGCTCTAATCTAAAGAGAAGTACATATCTAATATAAGATATAATAGAAGTCATTAACAAACAAAGCAAGTAAATAGCAAAGAAGAAAGAACAAGTAAATCAAAGTCAAGAAGCAAATGCAGGTGGGTATATAAAGCATGCGTATTCAAACAATGTGCATGAACCTCCCTTACTGCGTGTCAGTCGGGAGCACTATTACACTACACTCTAAAGATTCCGCCCTCTCTAGCGATAAACACATAGAGCAAGAGGTCTTATCCGTAATAAGCCCATACTATCCATATAGATAAGCTGCTAAGTCAGAATATAATAAGACATCTATTAGAAGACATATCAGACTATAGTGACAATAAGACAATACTAAGATAAGAAAAAGAAGACTAATACAAAAGGTTGAAAGAGTAAGACAAGAATTACAATATAGTATAAGCTATGATAGGGGGGATACATTAGCTACAATAAGTGGCCCAGACACCCTAGGCTACAGGAATACAAAGTCACTACTAACAAGAAGAAAGGAATAGGAAAACTTATAGAAATGAGTCACTATTAATAACTAAATGAATGCATAGCCCCTGGATTTTGTAGCCTCAAGAGGGAAAGTTCTTTTTATTGTTTTTGCTATATATATAATAGAATTTTTCAAAAAAGAAGGCTCTACTAGGTAAACGTAAGTTTATTTATTCGTTTTCCAGTAGGTAAAATTTGAACAACGAAAAAAGTTTCTCTTCTGTAAGGCCCTCAAAATTGTCCTCCATTTTTGTCATTTTTCCATTTCATATAGCGACGAAAGTTCATTTTTAGGACTTTACCTCAACTCAAAGAGTAATTCTTAGCTCGTTTAAAAACCTTAGCGGAAGTCTACCAGGTAACCCTTACGAATCAAGGTTAAAGTTAAGTTTGGCGCTAAAAACCCCTAACTAGGTCCTGAAAGCGTCTCCTTATTTCTCTAATTCGAAAAGCTCAAAAAGTAATAGCCCGTAAGTCTAGTAATACACGTTTTACTTCTTTAAAACTTAGTTTTATCTAGAATCCCTACAAGGAGGGGGGCGCGCTTTCGCTTTTTATATTTTATATAAACACCAAGCTCCTTTTCGATTTAAGGGGTAATCTTACAATATACAGACAACTTTACTTTGAAGCAAAAAAGGATTTCGTGATTCTCGATTTAAATAATAATTTCCCCTCTTATTTATTATAGTATAGGCAAGCAAAAGTGTAGCTTAAGAAAGTTTTGGGTAAGGAGGACTTTATCTAAAAAGAGAATATTTTTATCAATAGCAAAGGTATCGGATTAAACCTAACTAGAATCCAAAAAATACACGATCAACAGTTAAATCTATAGCGCGCCTAACTAAAAAGGCATGCCAAAAGGACTTCGTAAGCAAAATCACAAGGAAATAAATTCACCTTTCAATTTTATTAAGGAAACCTAATAAGCGTATAAAATTTAGAATAAAGCGCTTTTTAGACCCCCTTATCTCGTACAAGCTCGAATTCAATCTGCAACTTTCTTTTAAAAGGTACTCCAACAGGATTCCTAGGCTTTTATCAGCTTTAAGAAGTTCTGAATTGAATGAGACCTACTTGCCTGTAACCCCCTCGCTCAGTTTCTATTTTTCATACCAAAAAAGGCTCAAATAAGATAAAAAAGAAGTAGCTTCTACATGTCGTGCGTGTTGTCTACAGCCTAAAATTAACAAGTACTAAAACTGGATAAACTTAAAAAATCTAAAGTCTTTCCCCGGCTTTATAACAGGTATACTTATTAGGTAGGGGTTAGGTAAGCGCTAACTTCCTGCTTGCCTGAGAACTTCCATGTGAGGTTTGTCATGAGTAGCTCTAAAAAAGGCTTCTATTATGTAAATCGACAGGTTATTCCCTAGTTTTTGCAATGGAATTAAGAATCCTGTCCTCATAGATTCCTTATGTTTTGGCAGCACTCTTATACACGTAAGTAATCCCGTAAAGTTCTCTCTGGAATTCTGTTGACTTTATGTCAGTCTAGTTGCTTAAATGAGGACCCTAATAGGTTGAAACCCTATAGAGTAAAGAATAACTGCGTACTCACAACTTCTGACTTGACAGGTCAACGCTGTAACCAATTCTACAACCCCAAAGTCACGGAGGCAATACGATAATTTCCTTACTTTATCCCAGTACAACTTCTACTAAACAAATTTCTTTTTAAATTCTTGAACCTTTGGTAGATAGATTGTACAAGCTTTAGTCGCTGACCTACCATACAGCTTCCTTACATAACCACCAAGGTAAATCCTATATTAGGAGTTCCCTAGATATCCGTAATCAGAAGCGGTATACTAAAGCTATTCGTACTATTACTGGATATGTCTTTTTCCTAGTTTTTTGTTGGAGAGCCCGCGGATACGGCTACCTACTCAATTAAGTAAGCTAGAGTTGTAAACAGTAGATCTACTTCTAAGAAAATCCTTGGTTAGTGACTCAAATCCAGATCAATAAAAGATCTCAAGTAATCCTGTCTGAGGAACTGGGAAAAGAAACCTCAAATTACATTTTTGGGGTTTATCAGAATAGGGGATTCCATAAGAGTTTCTTGAAGGTTTAAAATGATGGAACAGAACGGATCCGTACCCAAAAAAGATAGGGGTTCAGCACGAAAGTAAGAAAGAATATAGATGGGAAATTTCTTTTAATATAGATAATAGAGCTTAGTCATTCAAAAATCTATAAGGGATCCTTTATCTTTATACAGTTCCAACAGATGAGTTCTTATACTTAAAAGTGAAAATTGCAAACAAAGCTCCGCCTACAATAAGTCCTGAATAGAGAAGCCTCCTTCAAAATATCCTATGACAAGCATAGAAAGCTTACCTAAATTACCGTGAAGTAACTTAGCAAAGGCAATATGCAATAAATTAAGTAGTAAATAAGGATTCCTAATTTTATTTTATTAACTTAGAGTTCGCACGTAAGTTGTATGTGTCCTATCATTTCTTTTTAGAGGATAGAAAAGGGTTGAGTTATAGTAAATAAGCGTTATTTTGTTAGGAACACCGAAAGTTTTGTTCCTTATCAGGGGTAGTAGGCTCTTAGCTCCCTTAAGACATAGATAAAGCCTTATTGCTTGCCAGTAGGGTTTAACCAATGGCATTCTAGTCTATTATGAATGGGAGATTTATGTCATTCACAAAATACAAAAATCTAAATATGAGGAATTAAAAGTCCTTTCCTAGCCAATATTTTTATGTATACCAACTTCTTTTTTCAGAGTTCTTTTTATTTAGTGTTTAAGTGATAATTATGAGGATTCCGTTAATTTGTAGAAGGGTTTACGGGTTTCGAGAATTATATTGATTAAGGGCTTTAGTACCAAAGGGCTGCCTTTTCTAGATTTTCTTTAGGAAAAGTTTTGGCAAAAAGGTTAAAAGTTTTATGTAGGATACGCTCCAAGTATTTCTGCTTCCTAATAATGAAAAAAAAAAATATTTAGTCTATTTCTTTCTTAACCCAGCAATCTCGAGGAAAAGACTTCTTACAATTACAAGATTTTTAGGCTACACTTTCGGATCCGCTCGGAGTTTTAACTGCTGGCTGCTTTAGAATTTAGGATATGGGTTTTTGAACAGTTAAGGATTCTTCAGTTAGGCTTGTTCGTTGGATACAAAAGAGTAAGAAACTCCTATAACAAAGTATATTTACAATAAGAATAGGGATATTTCAGCTTTGGAGTTTATTAACCCCCTACTAAGTCTTCGTCTAGATAGGATTTTACTAGTATGCTTGCTAGGAGAAGCGTTTGTAGGTTGGATAACAAGGGCTCATCTTTTCCATTCGGCAGGCGGTTTGGCCTTTTTAAATTGGATAATAATAAGTAAAGGGAAGTCGAGTTTTTTAATATCTCTAAATCTGGATATACGAAAATAACCCGACGACCTTACTTTATTAATACTCCTTAAAATCTTTCTTACTATCTGGAATTAGCACCCCTGGAAACTCAGGAACACAAAAGCAACCTTGACTTTATAAATAAGCCTCGAAACACCCAAGGGGTTGGCACCTAACTTTAGTGGATCATGTGGAATAAAAAAGTCTATGTCTAGTGTTATAAGCATGCTTTTTAAGTTTTTGTACCTTTTAAATTACCTTTTGGGATTTGCTAAGAAGTTTCGAACCCACAAGCTTATAACTTGCAGGACCACTCTAGAATCCTCAATTATTATATATACTATATAGCCCTACAGCCTAAGGAAAGCCCTGATGCATCCCCTTATGGCTGAGGTTTCCCCGAGGTTTTAACGGCAAATGAGCACATGAATAGAACGTTTGAAGTTCTATTTTTGTATGGTAGGGCATAACTTTACGGTTAGAATAGCGAATTAGACTTCTTACATATACTATAGCATGTTCCTCTGAATAAGAATGAAGCGAATATCTATACCCTAACCCTAGCCTTTTGCTCTGTGTTTTTATAATTTTCTTGTTTTCTTTATAGCTTCTCCTTTTTATTTTTAAGCTCTACTACTCGTACCTATTTTACACCATTTGTCTTACTAGAGCTACTTATTGTATGTAATTCTTGTCATACTTACAATTTCTTGGTATATTATAGACTGAAATCTTAAATTGAATGACGTTTTAGCATTCATTCACTACACTGCTTGGTGTTTGTTAAATAGAGCCCCGGAACTGAGATCGGGAATTCAAGGGTCTCCTAAAAGTAACTATTCTTATATATGGGTTGCTTTAGTAGCTATATGTTCCGGTTTTATGAGCTCCGGTTCATTGATAGATATATACTGGACAAAGCTCAACTGTTTAGAAGAGTACAGGCAACTCTAATATGATTAGAGTCTATGATCCCTTAAATTTGTTATTAACCACTAATGCTTCTGCTTGTAAGGGGAGTTTTTACGGAAGAAGCTTCTTTTATTAGGTTTCTACCTCTTCGTAAAAGGGGAGTTATAAAAAGTTGTAAGAATCCTTTAAAGGGTTACACTCATTTTTTTTGTATTTGTTTTTCCCGGTTAGTAAGTGCCAAAAAAGGCTTTGACTTTTCTAAGATATAAAGCTACTTTTACACTCATATAGGCTGACTTTGACCTCGAGTTCATTTATTCTCTTATAGCGCTTCCCCCGCCCTTGCTTTAAAATACAAATTTTACTACTTTACTTACCAAACCTGGGGATTAACAGTCTCCTTTTTCTTTTGGCAGTAGTCTCCCTCGGCAATAAGGTAAAAATATCTTAATAAAACTCTCTTTTTGTATGTAAAGGAAGGGTTAGTAAGAAACTACAAGACAACTAGCCCAAGCACTATGAAAAGAAGCTACGTGTACATGGTTCAAAACCTATTGATAGAAGGGAGGAGGAGTGCCTGCTCCGTTGTTTCTTTGATTCTTGCATAAAAACTACAATTGTTTTTATAATTAAGTGGACTCATTTGGAAGGGATTAACTCGTACTATCTATATATCCTTCTCCCCTTTTTTATAGTGTAAAGGCAAAACCTTTATCTTTGTGAGTTCCATTGCCTGTCACTATTCCAAAGAGAACCCTTTTCCTTTATCTTATCGATTTGCGAACACATACTTACAGATTTCAACCAAACTTAATTTGTTTAGTTCTCGACTCCCCAAGCCCTAAATACTCGGATTCTCAACACTTGACATTTACCCTACAACTTCTAACTTTGCTTTATATAGTACAAGAGAATAGCCCACCTTATGTAAAACTCAGACCTTATACTTGTTGGAGGTTAGAATCTATAACCAGTCAGTTAACAACCAAGTATTCTAGACTTAGGAATAGGAAACTCTAATTAGAATAAAGGGTAAGAGTGCTCTTGCTATCGAGATTTCTGGATTACTTTAGATTAGAAAAAGCATCATACGTATATTTTTAGTAATATCGAGTCCAACTGGTACAAAGGATAGTCTCAGGCTCAAATTCCGGGTTTTCATCCATTTGTTTGGTTACTTTGTTTAATAGATTTTTCATTATTTAGGTTTCTGTAACAGAATCTAGAAAGTGTCTTTTTTAACAAGGAGTAGTAAGGCCTACTTCAAAAAGTCTATAAAAAAGTAACTTTTCAGGGATAGGATAGCCTCTTTATATCTTTTAGATATACTGTTCTTGTGATATAGAGGGGGTTCCCTTAAGTCTTTGTCTTCTGTTTTTAACAATTAGGAATCATAAAGAATTTTTCTCGCTTTTTGGTATTTTTGTATTTCCAATTTAAGGACTTAAGGTTTACAGTTTATAAACCTAGGTAAAGGTTAGGTGTTAGGTATTTCTCAAGGTGTTTCTATTCTCAGGGTACCATAGATTCGAATGCAATTTATTCTTACATTATTACCAAAGTAGAAGGAAGGCCAATAAAATAATAGAATCTGGGGAGGAGGACCTTTAAGTTAACTCATTTATAGAACAATCCATGTCCTTTTTTCTATCGGTTTTTTATATCCTTGGGGTGTGAGGGGTGTGTAAAAGCCAGCAATACAAAACCTTTTCGAGTCATAGTCAAAGAAAAGACTATATCCGTGTTATCCCCTTATATCAGAAGAAGATAGTAGGTAAGGTACCGAAATGTGGGGTCGTCAAGGTTTCGGGATAAGGGGCATCATATTGGCTACGCAAAAAGCCAGTTGTCTTTTAAAGAACTATAGATAAAACGATGTATAGAGCTTCCTAAGTTTAGTCTGATAAGGTTTCCTTATTTAGGGTACGAATATTTCCAAATGTCCATAAGTAAGTAGGATCCAATTTACGTTCTTCAAAAAGGATTTGAGTTTAACTAAGTTGAAATTAGCTTAGGGACGTTGCCGCAGAGCTTGTTTCCCGGAATAGTTATAATTAGGAGGGAGTCACATAAAGGTTTAAAGAAAGTCCTCTAGCTCCAGGTCTAGAAATAGGGATATAATAATTAAGGAGTAAATCCGCTGTTATGTATTTTTAAATGTACCGGGCCCTATAAATAACTATAAATAAAAAGGAATTTCTTAATGATATAGGGAAAACCCAAGTCAAGTAATAGGTAAAAAAACTCTTCTGCAAGAATCTGATTAAGATTAAGGAAGAGAGATAAAGAACGGAGTAAGTTGCTCTTGTATTCCTGTGTTTCTAGGTTTCCCCTTTTAGTCATAGTAAAATAGAGGGTCTATAATTGCTATAGGGACTTCCACTGGAATTGAATATCCTGTACAACTAAGATAAAGAACTAAAAAAGAATTCCACTTCTTTCTTTTGTGCGGGGCTTTTTGGAGTGAGTAGTTTAGGATATGTCAAAGGCATTCAATTCTAAAAAAAACGGGGAGTTTTCATGGGCTATAGAGTGCCTTTCTTGTAATCTCTGAGAAACCCGCTCGATAATATCTACAGAATTTTAAACTTACGAGTAAAGAGTCCTGTTAATAAAAAAACTCCTTCTTGTCTTGAAATACAGTTAAACGAATCCATTATACCCTTTTTTATCTTATAACTCCTTAAAAAGGAAGAGGTTTCCTAAACTCTATCCTATACTATAAATTCGTTTACTTGGTAAAGCACTTGACTTAAAACCAAGTTTTGGGGCTTAAAAAACTCCTATTCTCATTCTGTACTTTTCCTTTTATAGTTGATGGTCCAGATGCCGCTTAGACTTTGAAAAAAGCTATACAAAGTTTTCTTTAATTTCTCTTATAAAGATAAAGTCTTTGGTACTTAGAAACTTCTATAAAACAACGCAAGAGGGGCCTTTGATGATATAGCTAGGAAATGTTAGATTGTTACTTTAATTACATTACCTCTTGTATTCAATAAAAAAGATATGACATCCTGAAGTTATTACTTATGTGAAAGGGGTACCATAGATTAGGATTTCTCTTTAGTGCCGTAATCAAGGGACTTCTTTGTGTTTCTGTTTCAGTAGTATACAAGAAAGATTGATTATTGTTAACATCATAACCAAAAGGACAATTAAGATATTTTAGAAAACCGCTTACCGGTTACCGGGTTTTGAGTCATTCTATATAAAGGGAGAATTCCCTGCGAAAATTCTACTCCTTTGATTCTAGTTTAGCAAATTAATTAGTAAAGAGCCAAGACTACACGTCTACTGCGGTTCAGTTAGCTCGTTTGTATTTTATAAAGTCTTCCTTTGGGTTATACTGTGGATTTGTGAATATTGTGGTTACATTTTTGTATACAGGGTAATCATATATACGAATATACTTTAAGCATAAAATTTACAAAGAAATATACGGGTTCTATTTATAGGGACATGGGTATCTAAGAATTTGTGCCTTTTAAACGCTCAGATTACTCGGGTTGATCTTGAAAGAAGGGATCCATATACCAGAGTATCCTAAAATAGGTCAAGACTTTTTTCATTATTATAAAGAAATTTTGATACTCGAAACTTATAAAAAGGTTTCTACAAAATAAAAAACATCTGAGCCCTT
The DNA here is from genome assembly GCA_036897445.1 of Pelargonium tetragonum. NCBI lineage: Eukaryota > Viridiplantae > Streptophyta > Magnoliopsida > Geraniales > Geraniaceae > Pelargonium > Pelargonium tetragonum. Next base: position 82,129 of record JAYMTL010000073.1, on the reverse strand, counting down.
GTAAATTTAAGTAGTAGCTCTAGAAACTAGCACGAGTCCTTAAAAGGAGTCCAAAACCTTCGTAAAGTCAAGTTTCCTCGACGGAGCAGAATAAAAGGTCTCGAAATTTCTAAGATAAGGAATTTACCTTTTTATGGTTGTAATTCCTAAAACTAAAAGACTACTAAGACTAGGAAGATTTTACAAGATTCCCTGTCTTGTTCTTATCTTAATTCGGTTCTACGCTTAGGAACTATACTAAAGGGAGCTCTGAGAAGCAGGACTTTTTGATTCAAAATATATGGACGGAACTTATAACACTGCCGGATGCTTTGAACCAACATCTTTATTGCTAAGAGAAGCTTCATTTTGTTGCAAACGAAGGCATCCTCCTCTATAGTTGACTTATCTCAATTAAACGACAGAAGAGAATGAGGATATACCTTCTTTCTAAGGGTTGATCCTACCTAGTTATAAAACTAATATCTAATCTATTATGACTCGATCACTCCATTTTAGTAACCCGGCTCGCTAGAAACAAATCTAGAACCTACTCTTACTAACTAATGGTCTAGTTAGCCCCAGAACTAGGGCTCTTTACCAGATAAAGCAAGCTTTTTAAAACTTTCTTTCGGGTTTACGCAGACTTAACTAAAATTTTTAGACAAATTCGTGTAAATAAAAAATGGATAACTTATTAGGAATGAATGTTACAGGTAGGGTATAAATGCGGAATCTCTCAAGTATCTATGATAGACCATTAGTATTTAGGAATCGAGGGGAGCATTAAAAACATTAAAGTAATAAGACTGGGGATTTCTTTTCATTTTTAGTAACCTTGTAGTCATATTCCAATGTAATCTCGTTTTTTCTCTGCTTCGTTGATGGATAAATATCTTTTATTATTCGAACCCTTGCACAACGATATAAAAATAGGGTGCTCTACCAAACCGAGCTATACTCCAAAGTATACACTTTAAACTAGACTTTATTAAGATTGTAAAGTATACGAGATGAGCTCAATCTATTTGTATTTAAGTAATTTCAAAACGCTTTCTTCTTCAGAAGTACAAGTCCGTATTTTGTTAATACCTGTAGTACTTGAAAGACTCTACCTTAATTATAGCCCCAATTTCTTATAGATCCAAAGCTAAAAAGAGAATACCCCAACCAACAAGAAAATGTATCCTAAAAAAGTCCAGAGAAAGCTTGAAGTATGGAGTCCGGCTTAACTCTTAAGTAGAACCTTTCTCTACAAGTATATTTTTCCTAGAATTCCTAATACAGATAACACAAAATTTTTATATAATACTGGACTTTTCAATCTCCTATAGCTTCCCAAGAGGAAAAGAAATTCCCGTAAACATACTAGACAAGATCTCGGTAAGAAAACCTGAGACTAGAAATTTTGGATGCACTAGGACTCCAAATCCCTAGGAACTCTCCACCTGCAAACCCTCTAACCTTAATTACATTACCTGAGTTTAAACAACTTCTTTTGAAACCTCAAACCCTTTTATTTGAATACCTACTCCAGAAAGAAGTCAGGTAAATAAAGTATAAGCGCTAATTTCTCAATTAATAGACAATGGAGCCCCCTTTTTTAATTTAGAGCAGATGCTTTATAACCGTGGTGATATAAGAAGTTTTAGAAATTTAATTGCCTTGAAGACCTTTTCTCTCTTTTTCTAACTGTCAGTTACGTGGACTTGAACCCATGACATTAAAACTGGGATTGCTTTGGATCTACTAGTGTCTGGTAAAAAGCTAAAAAAAGTTCCTTTAGTTTTCATTTAGTAATAGCTCCTATATAATACATGGTATACGAAGACGGATAATAATGTATTTTAAAATAAAAAAGTATCCGGTGACAGAATTCCAAAAAGAGACAAAACTCTAATAAAAAGAAAAGGGGCCCCTTAATAAAGTGGCTCTATGCTATCTAAGTGCGCTAACCCAGTCAAGAAAGAGGCCCTTTGAATATACCTAAATTATATTAAATCATTCCGAAATTGTACTAGTCATAGCTAATAACAAATGAGAGAAAGCGTAGTTATAGTATAACATTTTCAGAGGATATCCCTTCTAGCAAACAATAGGTTATGAAATGGGTTCCTTTCATATGAGGTGCCTGTATGGTGTTATTAGAATCCCGCGAGACAGTAGTCTTTTTCTAAAACTGGATCTAGGGGAATATAGGGGGAAGTCTACTACCTATAAGAACTTTGGAGGTTTTAAGAATTCAAATAAGAAAAGTTTCCAAAGAGAACTGAGTATGGGTTTTACAAGTCAGTCAGGTTTCCCCAGAATTTTATAACTAAAGCACTTCTTTTTGTTTTTTATTAAAAGTCTTTACCTTAGCCAAGAACCTCTTTAGAATTGCCTAATCCCTGTCAAGACTCTCGAGAAGCCGGAGGAAGATTTTTCTTATATTCCCGGATCTTTAAGAACTTCCTTTTTATAACTAGAATAGAAAAACCTTTATACAGGAATGCCCCTTAGTTATTAATAGATTTCGATGTATACTACCTTGTTTTACTATATCAGGCTTTCTTTTCTGAGTATTTAAGGGTTAGCTTTGCTCGACTCTACTCATTAAAATAATATAACAACTACTCACACTGTTCTTAAACCTGCTAGAACTAGAGCCTTAAAGGACTTTTTAGGGTTTTTAGTGTGGCTAGGTGTCTTCTTCTAAGCTATTTTTGGAATAACAATCGAATAGCCCTTTAGTGTGTGGTTACAGCTCTTAAAGAAAAATTCTTCTAACTCTAAATAGAAATTCTTTATATTAAAAAAGGATTTACCAATAGGTAGGGGCAAGCTATGGCTCTGGGTGCTCAAAAAGGGGGGGGTTGTAGTGATAAGTGCTCTACGGTCGCTTAACTTGCAAATTGTCTCTGAAATAAGCGTGTTATACATAATATTATTTATGGTCCGGTATAGTTCCTCGGAAGCCTTAACAACTTATATATTTATTACTTAAAATTTGTAGAAATAACACTTTTTAAGTGATGATACACTCAATAGCTATTTACTTGTCAACCTCGCTTCTACCTAGTGGATGCCTTTTTGTCGATCTTAGAACTGACTACGAACTAGTAATTACACAATTCTATAAATTAAGGAGATTAAAAAGCGAAACCTTAATAATGTTCCTATTGCGGTGGGGATAGGGATAACAGGAACCATAGTTTATAGCCTTTCCTATAGATAGAACTGGGTTGAGTCTTAGGGCTCACTTCTTTACTTTACTCTGTCCGTTGTATCTCAAAAAATCCTAGTTATTTTAATAATAAGTGATTTTATAGGCGTTTGTGGGACTTCTTTAAATATTATAAAATAGAATTTCGGTTTTATGCTTTTAGGTTAACTACCGAGGCTAGACGAAAGAACTTCACTTTTTTTCGGAATTGAAATCTTTGCCGCTTTTAAAAGTAGTAGGTTCCTCTAAAAGCGCTTTTTCCGCTAAAAAGGAGCCTTTTAAGAATAACTTGTCAGCTATCTAAAGAGAGTATCCGTTATATAAGGAAAGTGACTCAAATAGAAAAGAATTAGAATTGGAGTACCCATTTTTAAGAGTCTAAGACGTTCCTTTGTATAAGGTGTATTAAGCGTTTGCCTAAACTTTGCGGAGGTTGTATATAGAGAAAGTCTCCGGGCTTGGCCAATTCTAGGATTACTTTTCAGGATTAACTGCACTTTTAATATGCTTGGTAAGTTGCTACTTCGGTATTAGTAAGCTTCTTATGTCAAGGGGCTCCTTGTACTTTATTACAAATTATAGATAAAGGGATTTAGGTTTAGTTGATTCAAGAGATATAAAGCGGTTTCCCTATAATTCCTAAGTTAAACTCCAGAAATAGGGCATGCTAGACTAAGCTTTGGGCTTTTTTAATTAATAGTGAAAGGCTCCCTTTGCATCGAGATTATTACTGAAAGCGGGGTTTTAATCTAAGGATTCCTAAAGAATTTTTGAGTAGAAGCCAGTTTCTAGAAAACTTTTCGGAAGGTGTTATTATCAAAACATAAGTTTATTAGCCTTTTAGTATAAAGAATTCATTAATACCTAACTTACAACTTTGTGTACAAATAACACTTTGTTGTAGTAATCGTAAAAATACAAGGAAAAATCCTCGCCCCGAATTCTATGAATGTAGGCAAAAATGGGTTAAGTATAGTAATATTTACCGAACCTTTAACTTATTACTACATTATTTCGGTGTACCTAAGTCCCTGCAAAGAACTTTATTTTATCGCGGAATTTTTTTGATTTTATAAAGGCATTCTGAGCTTTAATTATATGGAGAATTTTAGGTTTTTATCTAAGGGAATGAGTACTTAACTATTAAGCCAAATAGTGCAAGTAGTTACACTTAAGGAATTACTTATATTACCTTAACTCCGAAATAGAGAATCCTGGAGAAGAGAATAAGGAGTACAGCCTAACAAAAGTCAAACCTCTAAGGAAACTACAGCTCCTGTTTTAGATTGAGACAAGATCGCGGGGGATTTTGATCGAGGAGGTTTAAAATACTTAAAGTTAATTTATACAATATTTTTTGCTACTACACACTTATGCAGAACTTTTTACGTTATATATTAGGGAAAATTTTCAATAAAGTCCACGTCTTTTTGGGGATAGGATAGAATTCAAGCCTTGTCTTGTGGAGGTTCTAATAATTTAGGTGGTTTACTAGTCTCTTACTAATATCTTAACCCCGGAATTCCATACTATCCAAGTTTAGATTATATAAAGCTACTCTTCCATGTGTTTTTATAATACTACCTAACAAAATGCGAAGTTTAATTAAGAATATATAATAAGAGCATAACACTTATATAGGACTCTATTTCCATTATCTTGTTCCCTCACTACATCTATGCTCTATCGTTTTATTAAATATTCATTCACCAATTACTTTAGCTCGAGTAGAGAAATCCTTATTTAACAAAGAAAAGAATAAAGCACTCTAATACGGATTTACCATACTACATAAGGATTCACAGAACTTGAGAAACAAGTGAATCCCATTGCCAACTATTATATCTAGTATACTCCCTTTAGCCACTAACACAGTGATCCTTAGGACTCTTTTAGAAACATATTGAAATTGTACTCGAGTTATACGAAAAAAGTAAGCGCTATCTTAGGTGGATAAATTTTTTGCATTCTAGGTTCTTAATTATCTTATAATATAAAAACAAAATGAAACTCTTCGAGATTCTTGAGTTTCTTAGTAGATGTGAAAGAACTCCTATACTAATGTACTAATGACTGGAAACGGGCTTGTTACTAAAAATAAGAAACTGGATTCTATAACTTTCTTTTATTCAAACGAGACCCCCAAGAGTTTTATTCGTCTTTCATTCCCAAACAAGTGAGAAATGCAGCCCTGTTATATTGTGCTAGTTTTCTTTATTACCCACTACTAAATAGTAAGCGAAACTTCTACTTGTTTTAAACTCACTGTTCGTATACTATATTCTAGTCCCTATGTGAGCTCGTCCTGCCCTAAGTCCCAAAACCCCTTTATAAGGAAAACACACCCGCATTTATTTACTCTTTCGTGATCCAGAGCTTTTTGAAATAGCATGTAGTCAAAGTTGAGTAAAATATACGTATAAACAGGCATGGCTTAGTCCCCTCCAACTGAACAAATGATAAAAAATACACAATATCTATACTACTTTTAACAGTTATAATACTCCTAAGAATCCCTCTGCCTCCTTTTATTAGATAAGGTTTTTAGGTTAATCGCGTTCGGAGATTTCTTTCCCTCACTAAGAAAAAGAATTTCCTCAATTGCCCTTGTGAGAGCTTTGAGTTTGACTTGTTTGAGATTAAAATAGTTTGGGTTGGAATGAACAAAGCCACTAATAGCAAGATTTATAATAGGACATTAACTTAATCTAACAAAACCTTAGCTTCAAAAATCTACGGATCCCTATTATTGCCAAAGATAACACTTCTCAATCGGTGTTTTTAAAAGTAAGCTTTACCCTTATAAAAAAAAATAGGCGCACTTTGTACATTTATATTTAATTTGATACCTCATATGTACTTATTACCCCTTCTATCTAATACTAATGAAAGTATGTTATTTTTATGAAAAGGGAGTTATTTTTAATTTAAAATCTTGGGTGATAACATATATTTAGAAGAGAGAAGTCGAACTAGGAGCAGTTGGGAACAAGGAGAAAATGCATACTGACCTTATAGTTAATGAGAAGAAAGCCTCTTTTATTTCGTCGAGGAAGGCTTACTTCAAATCTATAGCGAGCTAAGTTAAATTATATGTCTGGGGTTTTATAGAGGGGGCTCAGAGGATTCAGTATATTAAGGAAGTAGTAGCCTCCTATTAAGTTTTTATCAGCTTTCTAAGGTAAAGAAAGAGTTGCGTCGATCAATTTAGGAAGAATTTCGGGTCTTGCCCTAGTATAATTCTAAAGCTCTTAGTATATTGTGATTAAAAGTACCCGAGGAGTCTTCCTTGTTTTGTCTTAATGCATAATATTTGAAGTAATCGAACAATGTTGAATGAGGATTGGGCCTTTTGTAAGAATCAGGTAGTATAGGGCTTTGTTATATCAATTACTATTCAGGAAACAGGGATTTTTCTATAATAGATTATACTTTTACACAAGTCTGATACAGTTTGCATCCACTTTGCTTTGCACTCTGCAGCTTTCCAACTCTAACCTGTGCCCGTTAGTTTAAAAGCCCCAATGCTCTACCGAACTGAGCTATACACCCCTTCCTTGAATAAGAATTTCCTTCTCCCTAGAAGCCTAGAGTAAGTAATGGGAACCCTTTAAGTACGGTGTAATGTGAAGCGAATATTCTTAATTAAAAAAGAAATTAATTACATTACCTTGCTGTTAAAATATCTTTTTAGAGTTATGGAATTTCATTTGGGTTTTCCGCCTTGTAATTTAGGGATTTGGTAGTATCCGTTTTTGGTAAGTAATTTAAAAGTTTATAATTTATAAACCTAGGTAAAATTAGTGTTTCTCGAGAGGTCCTTGAATTCCTGTTGCTTTTACTCCTTCCGGATTTGCTAAAGTACTAGATAAGAGTGGTTAAAGTAAGACTTTTTCGAATTTACAAAAAATGAATATAATTCATTCAAAAACTTGAGTAACTTTAATATGGAAGTAGTAAAATAAAAGGAGAAATTCCTCCATAATTAAGAATTTAAAGAAACCCGTTTTAATACAAAATACTCGAAATTCTTGATTTAGCTAACTGAAATACAAGCTCTTTTTACCAACTTTAAATTAACACTTTTTCCAACTGATAAAGCAAGTAATTCAACTAGCCCAAGCACCGTGAAAAGGAGTTACATAGACATGGTTCAATCCCGATTGAGAGAAAGAAGAATACTTGACTTAAGAATACGATACTTTAATCTTTATCATTCCTGAAAACAAGAATTACTATTTAACAATCTGACCCTTTTCCTTTACCCCAATCTATTAACTCTTGTGTTCTGAGACTCTTATTCGTAATACCAGGTTTCTTATCCTGTATCATCCCTTTCCCATCTGAATCTTGTTATTCTTCCAAAATCCCAGAGGCAAATTAGACCTTTCTAAATTAGAAATTCTCAGGCTTGCCTTTAGCAGTACTCTTTATTAAAAAAACTCCCTGCCTTAGAGGACTTAGCCCTTCTTCTTAGCTCGTCTTATACTTTAACCCCGGAATTGGAAACTCTGTAAACCAAAGGAACATAAATCAAGGCAAAACTTACTTTATTCTCTAACGTCTCTTTTCTATTTACCAGAAACTCATTACTCAAGCAATCCTATATACTCATACTCTTTTTATTGCTTTCCTTTATGAGTAGAATCACTAATCTAACTCTTTGCTCCTCTATGAATTAGCTAACTTCTTACCGGGTTTCCTCTACTTTTAGTTTTTAATGAGTTCCCAAGAAGGTAGACATTAGCTACTAGACTGAGATGTGATATTACGACTCAATTTCCAAGGGCTTTCTTCTCTCTATCCTATAACAAAAAAAGGGGGGAGATTTCTTTTTAACCGAGCATAAGATTATAGTCAAGGAGGTTCCTTTCATTAGTGAGAAATACTTATACATTCTTATTTATGAATAAAGCTACTTAACTTTAGTTCAGATCAGAATTGCTGTCTTTCCTTCAATGAAAAAGACTAGTATTAATACTACCCAGCTCAAACTTCACTTACTCATGGCATATTTTATTAGGACTCCCTATCCGCCCTTGCCTATGACGCGAAAACTCTACTAAAAAAGCTCTTTTAATAAAAAACTCTTAATTTTTGTATTTTTGGGCTCTTTTAAGACCCACTGGTTATAGGTTTCCGATTTTCTTATACTTTATTAGAATTAGAAGCCCCTGATTAGACTACATTTAACAAGCTTCTTATAGTATCTAGCCGTAAACATAGAGTCCAAACTGTTTAGCTATAAAACCTCACATTATGATAAAATTCTATTTCATAGGACCTGGGCCATCCTAGCATTTTTTCAGCTCACCTCCGCTGTGGAGTAGAACTCTGTATTTCTTTACACCTCGGTAAATAAGGATTCTGTGTCTTTTGCTTTTATCAGATCCTATTGGCTTTAGAGCTTGCTTGGTTTATCTAGAGTATCCCATTACTTTTAATTTAAGTAGAAAGTCAAACTTCTGAAGGGATCCGGTCTAGAAAGCTCTGAAAAAGGAAGATTCAGTAGTACAAAGTAAATAAATTAAGAAGCCCTTTTTGATAAATCCACTGTAAAATTCTTAATAGGGGCTCTCTACTATCTATACGGATATGTGCCCTGTAAAGTACCTATTTCCTAATCTGAAATGAAATCATATACTAAACTCAAAATTTACTAGATTCACTAAAAAAACCGATGCTGTAACAAAGTAAAAGAAAGCCTTCCATTGGACAAGGGTTACCTTAACTTACATTTATTTGAGAGAACTAAACTTAACCCTTAAAACTAGATAGACTCGAGACCTAGAGCAGGTGCAGTATCCTTGGTAAAAATTTTCTTTTCATATTTTCAAAATCCTACTATTTCTTGTTTCTTGTGTGGTCCCTCTAGGGTACCCTAAATATGTGTTGTACAAATAAAGTAACTTAAGCGCTTTTCAAGGGTCTGCGAGTAACAAGCTTAACTCGCACTTATTATAACTTTATAACTCCCTAAAAGAATTTCTTAAACTGTATTAACAAACTCGAGTCCTCTTTTCTAAAGAGTCAATTTAGGATACTCCTTAGTCCGGTATTTAAGCATTTTCTATAACATCTCTTTTGACACTTGAAAATCCTGACGTTAAGGGGGACCTATAAAGCTAACAACTAAAAAAAGAGTTACTTGGATCCTGTAGAATTGGGTATCAGAATAAGGAAACTTCTTAGGTTACAGGGGCAAGGAGTTCTGTGGAAAACCAAATTCTGGATAGAAATGCTTTGTTATTTAAGCTCTCATAGCTAATGAGGCTCCGTTGAAGTGGGATCTTATATATATCTATCAAGGAAGTAGTGCCAGACATTTCTGATTTATTGGTATAATAAAAGTAGAGTAGAAAGAGATGCGCCCTATAACTTAACCGGGTCTCTTTATATTAAATCTATATGACTCGAAGTATAAGTAGTAGATAGTAATAGATCTATATTCATTTAATTAGCAAGCTTAACCTTTTACTGGAGTGTGCGCTTTACAAGATTCCTTGGCTCGCGGGAAGTAGTTAAAGAAGAAGCTTTACTGAGAAATTCCTTAGTCTTTTTAGTATTAGTAGGTATGAACCACTTATTACCCCAGTATTCGAAATTCCTGTAATGTTTATGTTACAGGATACTCCTAGGGCTAGTACCCTATATTTGTAATTGCACGAAATTTTTAAGTACCCTTATTAGTTTTGTTATAACTTGAGAAAGGTTGCGTTTCATATCTCGTAATAAAATATAGAATGTATACTAAGAAAAAAGGTCTTGACTTGAAAAGTCTTGTGAACTTGCAGTATTGTAAGAGTCTGAATCAACCGAAAATATGTCGAGCTAACATAGGTATAGAAAGATTTACAAGGTCACAGTATTAGGGATATCCCTAACTATTATAAAAAAATCTTTTAGCTTGTAGTAAGACCCCTAATTCCAAGGGAAGAAGTAAAAAGCATACCTAGGTCTATAAAATATCCCAAAAAGAAAGAAAATCCTAGGAGCTCTAAAAATACTAAGCGGGCTCAAAGTCCTATAAATGAGTCCATATATTATATCGAACTTCTTACTCAGCATTTCATTTAGTTTGACCTCTTAAAATTCCCAGTTTCAGATTAAGAAAATGCAGTATAAATGCCCTAGACAGTACCCAACTTGACGAACGGTCAGTTTATACCTCCTCTTGAAAGTGCCTCAACATAAATTTCAACCAAATGGAGGCTTATCTTCCCTTATTTTCTTGTGACTCCCCTTAGGCTGGATCGGGAAGCTAAACAGCACTTACTCCTATACTTTAGAGTTCTCTTATCCCCTATGCTTTTCTAAACAGTTAGGCAGCTTCCCTTAGATATGATCTTTCCCGGGATTCTAGGCTTCTTTGTCAAAAACCTTTCATTTACCGTTTAGGTGCCTGGGATACAGATACATCTGAGGCTTTTAGAGTCTATATTTAATAGGCTTTTCCTTTCTTGGTCAGAAACTAGATATTGAGGAATTATTAAAAACAAATAGTATATATCCGCCCAGCTTTCGAACTTCCCAGACCAAAGTACTTGTAATAAAATCTTGAGCAACTCTTTCTCAAATTCATAGGAATTCTTCCCCTTTCTAAATTTTTCTTTCTATTCCCTTAAAATGACGCAGCTATACAAGGTTTTTAGAGCAGCAGTTGTAAGTTAAGACTTATAAATCCTACTTGTTTGTATAGTTTTGTAAAAGTTGTCTGGGAAATCCTAATATAATAAAGGTTATAATAGTAAGCTGTTAAGGGTACTAGAGAGGGGGTCCTAAGGATATCCCATAGGGTACAAAACCACTTTCTTCTTAAGAGTCTGGGCCTATAGCAAAAAAAGGTAAAGTCCGACTATAACTTGTAGTGTTCGTTCTCTGTTTTTATAGTTTTTAAGATATCAAATCTTACCCGCGATAGCCAGCTATAAGAAATTCTGCAAGTTAATACTGAGCAGCTTATTTATAGATTAAAGGGGGCTTTTCGTAAGCTAAAACCCTGCCCTAAACTCCCAGAGCCTTAGGAAGTTTTTTCATTTTAAACCCCTTTTTAATTAAGCTCAGGATTTCTTTTTCCCTAAATCAAGTAGAAAATGAGCCAGAATTTTGACTTAAAAGCTTCTCCCATAGGGACCCCCAGAAAATTATAAAAGCAGCTATCGAGGTAATAAGACTACTTGCTAATTTAGTAACTTTAGGTTCTTTATTTAAAGTTAAGAGTTATACTCTTGAAAAAGTCGCATTTTTTAGAAACATCGCATAGTTTTCAGGTTCAATTTGGGTGTTGCCCTTGATTTTGAGAGACTACTAACCAAAGATTACCTATCATTCCTTTTTTTATATCAATACTGTGGTTAGGGCCTTTAAAAGAAAAAGTGTAACCCGTATAAGCTCACTTAACTTCTGATTTCGAGAGCGTGCCTTTACTAATAATTATGTTCAGCCCTTTTTTATATTTTATAATCTTACAGCTCCTTTATGCATTATTTTAAATATACTTATATGTTACCTGGCCCCTTTCAAAGGAGTAAGCCTGCACCCATTATATAAATAATTAAGGGACCCCTGGTTTAAGCTAAGTAATTATAAAAAAGAAATCCTTATTCTATAATTTAGCAGAGCCTGAATTAAGAAAAAGACACCTATGGGCTTGTGAAAAGTCCGCTAAGGCAAAAAGTATGGACTTAACTTAAACTTAAAAGACTGGCAGATCTTTTACTAGAAAATTTCTTATACTGGAGGCTGCCAAAATTATCGGTACAAGACCTCTTTTTTGGTTTCTAACTAAAGAAAGGGGAACTCCGGAATGTCTCAAACTACAATTAGGGTTAAGGGGTACCCAGCCCTCCCAACTGGCAAGGTCCTCCAGAGACTTTCACCTTGTTTAGTTTCTTCCTGAAGTTTAAGTTAAATGAGCTATTAAGTATTAAGGATTTCAAGTTGAAAAGGTATATACTAAATAAGCAAGAAGTTCTCTAACAATAGAGCAAGTCAATGGAGAAACTAGACCTTTCATAAAGGGTCAGGCAAGAAGGTAGGGACTTTCTTTTTCGTACTCTAGGATGGAGAAAGGGCAGGTATAAGAATAAGATCAAAGTCTACAATAGGAATCTTTCTTACAAATAAAGGCTTCTTCTTCCTCAACTCGGCTTGGCTTTTTCATGAGAGAAAAAAGAATGGGAAGCTTTCTTGATCGATATATAGTGATTCGCTTTAGTCCTTGTGGGATTTTCTTGTCTTGTCTTCTGTAGGGGATCCTTATTTTAATTAGGGATTTCTCTTGTTTGGTTCAAGTCCTCTTAGGCTCCGAAAGGTTACTTTTTTGAGGTAGAAAGCAAGCTTTCCTCTGTTTCAGGTTCTAAGGGAGTGGAATTCCTTGTTGTTAGTTTAATAAAAGTGAGAAAGAGTTCTGATATTTGAGTAGGGGGGGTCTCTGCAATTGCTTACGTTAGTCCTTGGTGGTGTAAATGATGAGTTAAGCTCGTGTTTATTTATAAGTCTTTCCGAGTGAGAAGTGGTCATATTAAAAAAGTAGTGAATTCATTCTTATGTTCGGTTGAATTACTTCATTAAAACCACTTCTTGAGATACTGGCATTCTTTAGCGTTCTCTAAAACTGATCTAGAAAAGGAAGCCCTATTACCTAAATTAGGAAAAGCACATTTTAAAAATCCGTCATAAAGTTTCGCTTTTTTGGAGTTGTCCTGCAGTCCCTTATACAAAACTAAAGGAAGTTCTTTAGCAGATAGCTATGCTTCTCAGTCTTATAGTTTTCATGCTGAGAAAAGGGGTTTAAAAGATAACAAGAAAAAATCACTTAGGTAGAGGCTAGAAAGACTTAAGTCTCTAGTTAAGAACAGGGTATTATGACCGCGGAGTAAGGACCTAAAGCATGGGTTAGTCTACAAGGATATTAAAGGTTCGAACCCGGGTTTCCTAGCGTAGGTGTTAGTGCTATTACAATAATTAAGTAACTTTTCAATTTCATTTCTTTTTTACGAAATAAAAGAAACCCTTCCCTTCCGGATGTTAGGGATTCCGGTGAAACCTTACACAAGCTCTTGCAAAGACCTAATGAATTAACAAGGGATACACTAGTAAAGGAAGGGCTCCTTCTCCTGAATTGTTATAAGTTGAGAGACCCGTTTCCAGAAACTAGGTTCAATAAAAGGGTAAAAATTTGCACCAGTTTATTAAAAAAACCCGTTTACTTGGCAGGCTAACTTCCTTTTTTTCTTTTAAAATAGCCTTAGGTTGGGTTTTATAGCATTCCTGTAAATAACCGATATCCTTGCATCTATCTTTGTTGTCCTTAATTCTTTTTATTTGTAAACAGTATTTAGAAAGTTTTTAGAAGGGAAGTCAAATAGTGAAATAATAGGGGAGTTTCTTTCTTGCCTTGCTTACTTGACTTTTAGCTCTGGAAAATTCATAAAGGTTATCTGGTTGGGAGAGTTCCGCTAGTATATGGGGCCTAACAACTTAAAAGTAGAGGGTAGGGTATAGATTTTTATTCGTAGAAATAGGAAGAGTTGAGTACTAAAAACTAAATAGTAAGATACACAGGAGTATTGGGTAAAGCTAACAAGGCTATGAATCAAGGCATTTTTGATTAAGGTACAAGTGGAAGCATTCTCGAAGCTCGGGTTGGGGGATATCTCTAAGTAAGAAAGGGGTTTGGCTTTTCCTCTACCAATTTCTAAGAAAAGATTCTCCTGTTAATACGTAATAAGAGTACAAAGGGCTTTAGTAGAATTAAGGAGTCCTTCTTTTTTTATTGCTCAGGATATAAGCTGGCTTAGCTAGAACGGAAAGGATTTAGACAACTATCCAAGTTTATTTGAATTTATAGTTTAGTAGCCCTCTAAGGCAGGAAAAGATAATTATAGTAGCTTATAGGAGCCTTAGTTAAGTAAGTTCATTTTTTACAAGTAGTATGTAGATTGGCGCTTCTTTGCTTCCGGGTTTCCGATTCCAGCTCCGGATAAGAAAAAGCTAGTGAATAGAGCAAGAAAATTCCAGTAAATAGGGTAAAAAGTTAAAGTCTGTTTTCTATAAGTTTTCGAGTCTTAACTTAGGGGTATAAAACCTTAACCATAGCGTATAGAGAAGTTTCAAGTATAATTAATTACCCCGGAAATGGGATATATGAGACTTTACTTAGACAGGAAAGGGGAGCCTCTCCCAGCTAACTTTCTTTCTGATAATATGCAATACTAACTAACGGAAACTTACAAGTTTTAGTTGCATCTACCAAGGTATGCTAATATAAATTCTAAAATTACCTGAACTGGCGGACTTATATCTATAATAAATTAATATGGGGAATCCTCTACCTTTTAAGGGTTAGTCTATTTAGCACTTTCTTTAACGGGAGCCCCCAAAAAAGCTTTTTACTTAATTAAAAAAGACTTTTGCGGCTCCTGACCAAAAAATCTCTCTCTTTAGTACTGTTTATGACTTAAACTCTATATACGCAGCAGGACCTTCTTTCATCTTACTACGCATAACTACATCTCTTCTTAACCCGGGGAAGCTAAAAAGTAAGAGGGGCGGGGCGATTACAACATCTAAGCCAGGTATAAAATAATGGACTATACTCGTATTTGTATACATTAGGAACCCAAGAATTTCGACTACAAAAAAGGTATTAAACAAATCCTTACGAGTTTTGACTCTAAATAAGGGATGGTCTAAATTCCTTTCCTGCGGTTTTTGGAAAATAAATAAAGATTAAAGAGGGAGTAAGTTAGTATCAAGAAATTACGGGTATTCAAGAGACTATTTCAGACAAAAGTAAGAGATCCCTTTAGAATAGCTTTAATTGGGGCTCGGCTTATACAAAGTATACTAAGAAAGTATATGAGGTTCCTTTTTGGTTATTTCATAAACGCTGTTGTAAGAAGAATCCAGATAGGGTTTCCTTTTTTAAAGACTTTTAATTAAGGTGGGGCTTTTTCAGTGAAATAAGATAATTATCATTCTTTTTACAGTTTTCTTAAAGTACTTGGCAGTTCCCTTATACGAGAGCCTCATAATAAAAACCTCTAGGAGAGGAACTTATACCTTGTAAACCAATAATTAAGCTCCTTGTCAAGCAACCTACAATGCGATGTCTTATCCCCAATTATATAGAGACCTAGGAATTTCTATCCAAGTTATTTTCCTTTTTGAAAATACACACAGCATTGTAAAATAGAATCCAGTGTAAGGAAAACCGGAATCCCACAGTTTAACGTTAGTGACCCAAGTAAATCAAAAATAGCAGTTAGCTACTTGCATACTCCCTGCTTATGGTTATAGATCCCACTGTTCTAGATTGCCGATCACGAAAGCTCAAGTATTCTGCAAAAAGAAGCCTTGTAATTACACCTTGCTATGCATGCGTTCTCCAGAATATCTTTCAACAAAAAAAGAGACGAAATCTTCTTCATTTGGGCTTTATTAACTATTAACAAGGGCACTACTCATAAAAGTATTCGATACCTAATGTCCGGAAGCACATCATGTCATGGATTAACACTAAGGTTTTAAGCTGTGTAAGACGACAAACCTCTTAATTTAGTCATTTACTGCACAAGGACAGAGGACTTCCCTCCCAGAATACAGATAAAGCCTCTCCTCTTAGTATTAGTATACCGGGATTCTTTTCTGAATTTGCATCTTTTGAAGTTTTATCGGGGTAAAGGGGGTTAGCTTAGGTATTTAAGCATTTCTTTGGATATGGCTTTGGGCTACTAAGTAATTAAACTAGTAGTTCTATTGCAAATAACGGGAATTAAAAGTAAAGGTTTTGGCCAAAAACTAAGAGTTCAAAGGGTAAACTTTCGTTTGTAAAAAACATAATAAGAAACTTTATCCGCCCTAAACGAGGTATCTCCTGACTAAAATGAGGTTCTTAATGTACCCAACTCGTTCCATCAAAGAACGAGCTTAAGATGTTTTAATTATATAGAATGCTCTAAAATTACTAGGAAGTCTTAGGGTATCCGGAATCATACGAATTTTGATATACCTTATTTTGGAGTGTAGAAGGTGACGTATGCTTTTTTATGAAAAGCTTAGATAAAAGCTTGTGTTCTACGGCTATCCAAGGGTAAAAAGGGCCTCTCGTATATCGGATAAAACCTACTACGGGGCGTCGGGAAGGAACTCGTAACTTCACTAAAGCGAAAACAAGAAAATGAATAAAATCTAGATCTAGAAAGAACTCTCCCTCTTGCACTTCTAGTTCATAGAGCTAAATTACTGTGTAGATATAGGTGGGAGAAGGTAGGGGAAACTCTAGTGTACGGTACTCTTTTTTAGTTTCCTTCTAAAGAGGATTTCTGTACTCTGCAACCTGACGTGAATACCTTTTTGGGCGAAAGCCTTAAATACAATATTATAAGTAACTGGGGCAGTAAGCTCCTAGAACTCGGTTTTTTAGCGAATTAGAGGATCCACTATCAAAAATTCTGATAGCCTGTATGCTTGTGTAACCATTTACTACTTTTCACACCCCACTAAAGTTTCAAATACCGATATCTAAGTTAGGACCTTACTCTTCTAATATAATAGTGGGCTTTCCATAGCGATATACAATCTTGCAGAGTTACCCTCAGATTTATTCAACCCGGTATTTTGCAAATAACTATGTCTAATACTATTTACTACTTTGAGGTCTATTACACTTAAGGAAGAATGCGGGCAATATAGATACACAATAAGAAGAATACTCAAGCTACGAGGAAGGGTATAAAAGCCAAGAAAGAAGTTCATTATGAAGATTAAGACATTAACACTAAGCCAAATGAAAGTTATGCTCCGAAGCCCGATATTTTCCGGTTTCCAAGAAAAAGGCAAATACGCGTTAATTGTCGTAAATAGATTGCCTACCCCTTTCCGCTAAATACTAGAACTTTATGAAGCTTTTTTCTAGATGTTAGGTTTTAGGAAGGTGAAACTTCTCAAGCCTTTGCTTAGCCTATATTTTTTAAGATAAATAAAGTAAAAAGCTTAAAATTCTAAGGTTCTATTTGTGTTCGAAGATTTCTTGCTTAAAACTATTCCAGAATTGGAGGTAGAGCAAGGGCCTTATTAATTGTAAACTCGAGGTTCGAATCCGTTCAGACTGAGACACTTATATTAATGCTTTATTTATGGGTCTACACAAGATTTCTAGTCGAGTACCCTATAAGAGCATGGCTGCCTATGTGCCTTTTTTACTTTTTATAACACACAGGACGTACAACAAGTTTTTGTAGGATTAACTCATCTTGAAATTAGCTTTACTTAACTAGAATTTGGTATTCTTGCAGCGCTTCTCAGACAAATCTCAACTAAATGACTAAAGAAATTTTTCGGGAGTTTTTATCTTCCTATTAAGTATTAACCTATATAGCTAGACGAGGAACCCTAAAAGTGTCCCTTACAAAACAACCAAAAGCCAAAGAGTCTACCCATTACTGTAAATACTGTAAACGGGCAATAGATCCTTCTTTTCTGGAACAGTTACAGGCCTAAAATAAAACGAGCCTTTTGTTTCTTCCTTAAAATGAAACAAAATGAGTCTATACCCTATAATGGATTCGCTTCTTCCTTATCTAGGCCCTATAAAAAAATGACAAGAAGTCATCTATTAAAAGTTGGAAAAGCTACAGCTAGACTAGAAGCTAGAAACAAAAAGGCATTGAACTTTCAAACGGAAACCCCTTTAGTACGGGTCAACATGCAGACCCGCTCTCTCTTTATTCCAGTCATGATATAGGTATAAAAGCTCCCACCCTCCTCATTTACTACTACAAGTTATTCCTGGAACACTTTAACAAAAAATGAAAAATGTCTTAGGAAAACGAAGCCCTCTGGCCAAAAAAGTAACTCATTATACAGGTGTAAGTATTCCACTTCGGTATCATATGAGGCTTTTACTTGTAAGGAGATAAGAAATTTTATTCATTAGAAGTTCTTTATTCTCTTTCCTAATACACGTCTTATTGACCTTCTTGGTCTATTCTCCAAAGCTTTTTTGTGTGAAGTATCCCCTAAAAAAGCGAGCCTGTGTATCTCGGTTCAAAATAAATATAAACTAGGCTAACAGAATCCCTACACCCGATCTGAATATTTCAATTTTCTTAGTATTCTTGTGTGAATGAAAGAATTTTAGAACCCCGTGAGGAAGAAACGCCCAAATCTTTTTTACTTGTTATTATACGAATTAGTTGCCAATACAGTTATCACTAAATATCCATGTAGTTGAAACCCTCTATTTCCACAACTATACAAGAATAATGTTATCGCGTAAAACTTGACTTTCTACGGACACTTTTCTTAACAACAGCTCGGTAATTGGGTTATTGGTTTCCTCTGATCGTCTACTTCTACTTTACGCCTTTTTATATTTTACTCTTTAAGTTTCATGAAAAGTTCTATATAAATATAAACGCCTTCCTTTTCCCTTTATCTTTAAATTTGAGCGGCCCCACTTATTATTTTATTAAGTAAATTCATTATAGGACTTTTAGGGGCTAAAACAAGTTTTCAAATATAAGATATAAGAGTTGCTGAAGAGGGTCCTCTTGTAAATTAGACATTAGCACTTTAGCGCAGTCCTGGACATCTGCTAAATAGATTCAAAATCAAATAAGGGCATATCCACGAAAAATCAGGAATAAATAGCGTATAAGGAGGTTACTACAAAAGTTGATAGAGACTTGAGGAAAGCTTCCTGCGATCTAAAATTAGAAAGGTTCCTAAGGATATTAAGATACATAGTTTACTAGCCGAGATTTTTATTTCTTGCATTTCCTAAGTCCCTCCCGAAACACCTACTTGTTTTAATTGGCTTTCTAGAAGTACCCAAGGGTTCCTAAGTTCTTACACAATAAATTTCTTAATGCTTTTGCCTTGTCTTTACAAATAAGGAGGGGCTTCCCGCAATTCAAAAGAGAGACACTCCAGGTTTACAAGTAAGTTTAACGTGTTATAGCACTCCCTTTTTTTGTAGCTAAGTTGTCAGATAGTCAAGGTTTTTTACAAACTACTTTACTAAAAAGCGTTCTTTAAAGACAAGTCTAACAAGGGTTACAGGATTCCTCGGACAACCTTTTCTGCATATACTCTACAAAAAAGCCCCAAAACAAAGCTTTAGGAAAAATTTCTTAATATTTAAGTAAACTACCTTGCGAGAAGTTTTCTGCACTTTATATTCAGAACCGAACAAGTATCTAATTATAATAAACCCCAAGAGAACTTCCGTAGTATCTAAGCACGCCTTGCCTGGGGTTTTGTTATATATATGCTCCCATAAGTTAGATTGCCTAGGAAACCCTTATATCAGGAACTCGAAAATTCCTTACCTTAATAAGACGCCGGGCTTCCCTTAAAGTCCTTGCCAAAAATTACCGACTCTCATAAGGGTTCTACGGTAACTCACTTTACAATAAACTTGTTTTAGGCATATAAAAAAAATACATAAGGGCGCGCACCTACAGGTAGGCCGAGACTAAAAAAACTTCGGGTAAAGACTCAACAACTCCGGAATTACTTTCTTATAAACTTTTGTCAAAGGAAATTCAATTTTTAAAAAGAATAAGGGGTCCTTTGCCCAGTCCTTGATTATATGACAGGATAAAGATCTTTTAAGGATGCAGGAAATTCTATTCTATAAGGTCTATAAAAGGGGGCTCGCGCAAGTCTCGGAACCTTGGTAATAGGGTTTATAAATGCCAAACTAAGGAGCCATTTTTTATCCATAATCAAGGGAATTCTCTATAAGTGAATAGGGAGTTGTATAATCTAAAATTCTATAAACTTTGTATGCATGTTCTATAGTAAGAATCGGGGCTTGTACAATGAGTAGAGTCTAATTTTTTTGTTTTAACTTTCCAAAAGGAGTCCCCTTTGGAGTAATCAAGACCCTCTTCTACGTGATTAAAGATTAAAACCCTGCCGGTTTTTGTAACTTGTAAGAGGGTAGTCCTAGCCAGTTACATATGGATCTTTTACCGCTTTGATTCAACGTAAGCAACAACTTTTCTAATAAGATTGGGTAGAATAAAACCCTTATTCCGTAATGAGTGCCGTGGGTCCTTTCACCTGTACTTAGGTATTCTAAATAAATGCCATATCTTTATCAGCTAATTTTTTTCCTTTTGTAGATTTTTGTTGCTACTCATAGGGTTCAAACTTTAGCGCAAATTACTACAGCATATATAGTATATTCTAATTTAGAGTTTCTAATAAAAAAGACTGCTAAGTATAAAAGACTTCCCACAGAAAATGCGGACCCCATTAAATTAAAAGCCTGATTCCCCGCCCTTAAAAGTTTTTTTCAAAAATGCGTTTTTAAGGGTTGAACAGGAGACCCGTGTCCTAAGTTATAATTGGAAAAGGCTTTAAGCCCTATAGTAGAGTTTATAGTTCCAAAGTAGTATCCAGTAAAGTGTAAGCAGGATCCAAATAGAGTTTGCGCAATATCTTATACAAGGAACTTTTATAAAAAGCATTCCTTTTCTTTAACTTAATCTTGGGTTTCTATCCTCTTTTTTTACTCTTTATACAGCTAAGTTACTCTTGTAATGTATTCTATGACATAAAAGAATCGTTAGAAAAAATCCAAAACTTTAAACAAGTTAACGAACTAACTAAAACCAAATTCTATCCTTAGTAAAAAGGTATAGAACAAGGTCTGAAGCTTCCTAATTCCAAAGTCTCTCACCCGCTAAGTGGGGGATCCCTTTATCACTCAATAAGAATTACAAACCCGGTAAGAAACCCAAGTACGACTTAACTGTAAATAACAAGGATAGTTCCGCATAAGTTTAACAAGATTTTCTTGAGCATATTAAAGAGTTATCCTTCTAAAGTATACGCTTGCTAATACCCACCTAAGGACTTCGGCCTATAAATTTGTTTGAAAAATAGAACAGTCTTAGACAGGAAACATACGTTAAATTTCTCTCTGGATAAGGTGGACATAAATTGAATTTTTGTATTTATTTTCAGGGTAAGCTTCTGATAAAAGTAGTCCTTTTGTGTAGATTTTCACTTTATATATTATTAGGAAGTTCAAAATTGAAAAGGGTAGAAATTGTATACAATGAATGTAAAGTCCCTTTTTTGGCCTGTAATCAAAAAAGTAAAAAGCGTAAACCATGTAAAATCCATTTGATGTGTTGGTCTTGCTCTATTAAAGCGTCCATAATATAACGACTATCCTTTTTTTGGTACAAGTTTAGAAGACACCTATTAGACTACGAAGCGCCCCTATACAGAATAAAGTTGATGCCCGGCATCCCGTTCGAAGAAGAAGTCAACCTTACTCGAAATTGTTTGAGCATTACTTTTTTTAGTTTTAAGGAATCCAATTGGTATACATTCCTTAAAAAGTTCCGGAGCTGCTCTTTCCTTAAATTCAATTAGGTTAGGTCCCAGTAGGTGGTACTAAATTGAAATACTCCTCATGTTGGTTAGGTTCTATTTATATTCTAGTTTTTTTGGCATATACTTTATGAAAGTCCCAGAATTGCAAGTAAGAGTAAACAGAACTTATTATAATAAGTTTTAACAAAAGTCTCTTTAAGAAAGGAAGCCCCTTTGTATTACAAATCTGGACATACCTAAAAATTTTCTAGAGTAGCGGGTGTTAAACAGGACAGTTAACTATGACTTATCGGGGCTCTCTTAACCTAATTGGAAGTAGAAACTTGAAATTTTAGGGCCAATAAACAAGTTGCCTTAAAATGATTTCACTCCTCTATGGGAATAGGAATATAGAGTTCTGGGTACAATAAGGAAAGCAACAATAGTTACAGTAATTGAGTTTACTTATTATTATCAGGAACCCATATTTAAGATTAAGAATTCTTTTTGCTTTATCGGATCCCTTTGTATCTATCCTATAGAATCAGATTCTGTCTTAGAATTATGGCTTAAATTGGTATATCGGTAGAGATTACTTGCAACACAGAACCAAAACCTGGAATTAATCCTTCTCGCAGCTAAAGGAATTGAAGCTAATACTCAAAGGAGGTTCCAGTTTAGTAGTTTATGAAGGTGTAAATTCCTGTAAAGGAGAGAATCCTAGCTTTAGAATTTCTTAGTATTCGATTCCTTTGAGATAGATACATTTAGAAGGAGCTAAATAGGTATTTTCTTGTAAGAGCATTATCTTCTGAATCCCCGAGTTCTGATATAATTTCTAAGTCTTAATTGAAAGCATTAGAAGGTGTGGTGTAGCTAGCAACTAAGCTGGTCTAGAATAGGAGTTATTGTTCTAATGGATGCTTCTAGATCTTCCTTAGGAGTGCTTTGACGATTTGTATAGCAAAGGTGTTCAGATAAATGTAGTTATTATCATTCCTGGTTAGTAATTGGAAAGCTAAAGGATGAAAGAGGAATGTCCCTTAAAATATAAGAATACTGATACAACGAAACTAATATAGATAAGAATATTGTAATTGTGTTAATTATTACTATCCAGAACCCATTCTACTCTCTAACTAGGGAATACAGCTCTCTAGCTTATTATTATCTGTATCTGTTCTAGTACATATATAACTCTACTCCTACAAGGTATAGCTCTTAGACAAAGTAAGTAAAGTCTAGTTTAAGGTCTAGCTAGACTCCTAAACAAGTTAAGAATTTTAAGTCATGATGAAGACTAAGAAGCAAGCAAGTCCTTAAGAAAGAGTTTTGGCATCTTGTCTTTCTGAGCCCTTTATAGCTATATAAAGAGGTTATGGTATTCTGAAGAGGAAAGATATATGCTAAACGAGTAAGATAGAGACAAGTCTAAGGATAACAAATTGGGCCTGCAGAATCTTTTAAATTTTACTGGTTTAAGAGTTTTCAAATAAGTGTTTCTCAAGATATAGAAGTTTGGAGTCTTTCTTTGCGAAAGTCCTTTTTTCCAGTTTTCTAGTTAAGAGTTTTTTATTTAAGGAAATCCGGAGTTTTGAGCTACCCTTTTTAGTTTAGAAGAGTCACAAACAATTTTTTTTAGGTTCTAAGCTTTTAAGGATTTAAGGAATATGAAGCATCATTAGTCTTTTTAGAGCCGGTTTTTCTAGTTCTAGTTTGTGTGTGCTTTTCGATTTGCTGTATCCTGGGTTTAGGTTAAAGTAGGAGGTTCCTGTTCCTTCTGTGTAGTATTGAAAGTTTAGATTAGAGAAGAAAATAAAATATATAAGAATATTTTAGCTAAAGTAAAGAAATTTCTGTAATTTAAAAAGTTGAAGTTTTTATCATTCCTTATTTTTCTATTTTATCTATCCCAGAAACTAAAAAAGGACATGAAAGCAACTTTAATTACATTACCTTTTGACTTACGAACCAGAAACAAATAAAGAATACGAACTATCCAATGTCGGTTAATGAGTCTATAGGCAACCTATTACCGAAGTTCTTTAAATGCGGGCAGACTAGAACAAAAATAGCTACCGGTTAAAGAACTTACTTACATTTTCATTAGTTTCCCTTGCTGCAGATACAGGAAAGTACTGAGAATAAGAAAAATAAGAAGGAACTCTTTTTAAAGTATAAATCCTGTAAATGTTTTGTTACTTTTTTTTTTTAAGAAGCGCTTCCATAATCCATAATAAGGAAAGGAGTCTGCATACCTACGGACTAAGCTACTAAATGAAAGAACAGGAAGGTACATAAACGGCAAATACTAATTGAGATTGCTTCTTCTTAAACTAGAAAACTACCTCTTGAAACAGAGAGCTGTAAAACAAAATTGGCTCCTTTTTACTAAGTTTATTCACTTGAGCCAAGAGCTTTTACTTAATCAAGGGGATTCCTTTCCTTATTATTGCCTTTAGTTCTTATCGGTAAAAGATGGGAGAACCTTAGAGGTATTTAGTAATAACTCCTACCGACTGGCACGTTGTATAGGACACTAGAGGAACACCCAATTCTAATTCTTTTTTTGCAGCTTTCTTACAGCACCCTAAATCTTCTTAGTCCTAAAAGCTCTGTTGTATTAGTCTTTGAAGTACTCTTATTAATTAAGTTAAGGGAAGCCTTTTGCCTGACCGGTCTTCTCTCCTTATTAAAATAAAGGAATCCTAGTACTATTTAAATTTAAGTCATTTGAAAAACCTATCTATCTGAAGTTTTACAAGATCAAGTTAACAGAAATACCTAATAAGATAAGCTATTGCTAGTAGAAACTAACAGTAAAAATTCCTTGAATAAACTTTTCATGTATAATAAGCTTTCTAAACCCCTGTAGAAACAGGATTGGTTTACCTCAACAAGGGGACTTCCCTTATTAATAAAAGACACTACTATTAGATTCTTGTTAGATTCCTTTCGCTTTTAGCCCTTAGACTAATAAAAAAGACTAAATTATATACCAAAACGGGACTCTTTAAGAAGAAAAACCCCTTTGTTAAAGAAAGGACCCCTACTTCAAAAACGATATCAAGGTAAAGTACTGTGAAATTGATAGATTATTCAAGAACCTTTTATTTCATTTTCAACCCCCAAAGATTCCCATCCATATAAATAAAGAATATGGAATAGGACTCCTGTAAAAAGTAAAATGCATTTGCAAACTTGACCCAAAAGGCTTCGAGCTTACATTATAACTTTATTAAGAGGCTCTCTTATATTATAGATTATAGATGCCTAAGGTAGGAGTTTGGTAAAAAGGAGTCTAAAGGCAGGTAATCCGAGAGGCCTCGTTTGGGAAAACTTAAAGATATAATAAGAGCTTACAAAAAGGTATGGAAACCGGTACTATTCCAGAAATTCGAAACAAAGAATACTTTAGGTAAATATTCTAGAAAAGTAAATACTGGGATACGGTTTCTTAACAGGAGGTCGGCAGTCAAATTCATAAGGATTTCCTTGTTATAAAAAGGGCACTCAATTACCTGATACTACAAGGAGCTGCGAGAGCTCGCACAAGAAACTCCACGATCAATTTAGTATGAGCAGTAAGGAGTTTCCTTATAAAAGACAAGCAATAAAAATAAGCAGGAGTCTCTCCAGAATTTCTCTATTACTTCCGTTGTATCCTGTTTTTTGTTCTATTAAGCTCCTATCCTAAGCCTATAGTATTTTCCCTAATCTTGAGTTTGCGTAGGAACCTTTGCTTAAAATTTCCCGCTCCTTAGCTCAAGTCCATTATAGTTTGCTCTAATAGCTGGAAAACTACCCCATTGTGGAGTACTAAAAGGGAGACCTTACGACTCTCTTTGTCTTGAAATCGTAAGCCCGGCTCTATTTTGGTTACTATTAAGACAACCTCGGCATGAGTAATTTAGCTCTGCTCCTGAAAAAGGCTTTGTTAGTATTAACTATAAACGTTTATAAAAAGAACTTAAAATGAAATTTTATTTATAAGCCGGCGCAAGGAATACTTAGAGTAAGATCTCGGATAAAGTACATAGCCGAACCCCTGATTAACGATTGTTCAGTACACTACCCAAGAAGTTCATATAAACTTAGGCGAAACTCCGCGAGGACTCCTATCTATTGCTTAGGTGGTCCATAGGGTTTCTTCTAGCAGGAGCTCTTATAAGATTAGATATTATAGAATCCTTAGAAATTTTACAAGTATATAGACCCGCTTTTTTAAAGTTTTGCTTGTTTGCACTGACCTGCGAACACGTTAACTTATATAGTCCTCTCAGAGAAGCGAATCCCTACAATGAATCGAACGAGGTGTTAAAAAAGGGTAACACTTTACTGCCGAGCCTCCTTAGGGCGGAGGATTTCTTGCAAAAACTAATTGTACAGACTTTTTCGTTACTCTTAGATTCAATTTCTTTTATATGAGGGAGCCCGAGTCCTGGCAGGTCCTTTTTTTATTTTCCTTGCGAATCTGGAAGTAGAGTAACTCGGTAAAAGCTCCGGTTTAAGGGGCATTTTCGGGGCCGTTCTGAAACGCTTATAAACTTTATTTATGTTGCGGTGAGGTAGAATTCCTCGCTGTTTTTGAAACTCCGGGGTATAGATTAGAGTATTCTAATCAATCTTGTATCAACTTCTGTCTAAAAACTAACAAGACTTTTTCCTCATTTAGAGGTATAATTATGAGCTTTCAGCAGGGCAGACTCTTATTTAAAATAGGTGACTTTTTCAAGCCCAAAACTCTTTTGCTATCAGAATTTTATGAAATTTCTATAATATAAACTACTTAAATACGACTGAACCTAGGAGTACTCTGGTAGTTAAAAGAGTACCTAGTTCGCGGTACAACCCCAAATAGTTGGAGAAAATATACTAACCAAAAACCTTTACAGGAAAATACAAATTAAAGCTGGGCTTGTAAACCTACAAACACTTCAATTTACTCAACTTGAAAAAAGGGTATAAACTTGGTTATACACCAAATATTTAGAGCGTAAACTTCATTTATACGAAATACCCTTGAAAGAAAACGCTTACTACTATAGCTATAGGTATAACCCCTACCCTAGTATCGGTATAAAAATTCGGGGCCTTTAAACTGCCAGTTTTCCCCGGTTATAAGTAATTCCTTCAAGATATAACAGAGGGGGGTCTAATAAAAATTCTAGTTTTCGGGAAGTAAGAGCATAAAAAATGAGATGAATCAAGGAGTCCTATTTAAGGCAATTCCTTACGTAGAGAAAGTGAACAGAAAAGACTCACCCTGACTCAAGTACGAATTTCATAAAAGTTCTTTGGTTCACCCGAGTCCATTCTGTTTTTTGGAATTCTGTAATGCACACTTCACAAATTTTCTTATCAAGAGGCGGTGGTTTACTTTATCTGGTCGTTGTATATAATATATCTTTTCTTTCTTCTATTCTCTATAGGGAATCTCTTTTAGGAACTTACTGCTTCTCTTTCTAGAACTAGAAGCAGTCTTAACAATCCCGGAACCTTAATTCAATTATGACTCACTTTACGTATTTTCTAAATTTCACAGTTCTTGGCTCGGGCATCTCTCTCTTGCTTGCTCACTTTAAGAAGCGAAGGCTTAATAGGCGGCTACCATTTCCTTTTGCGGTATCCCTTCTAAAAAAAGTTCTTTTTAGTAATAAGTAGATTCTTTAGTTTCTTTCCAAATCCTTCGTTCTCGTACAATCGACTTCACTAAACTCTAAACTTGGTTCTTATTATGTCTTTTTCTATTGTATTGTCAATCAAAGTTTCTCAAGGTTACCCCTCTTTATAAAGCCTAAAATACCCGAGAATTTTTATTAGATAAATATCAATAGTATAGCAGTGACATTATTATAGATTTAGCTGTTTAAAAGGGCAAATCCCTCTTCTGTTCTTATCATTTTAGCATTTAAGGGGAGGAAACCTTAATATATATTGATTATACACTACTATTCCCGACTG
Source organism: Pelargonium tetragonum (assembly GCA_036897445.1). NCBI lineage: Eukaryota > Viridiplantae > Streptophyta > Magnoliopsida > Geraniales > Geraniaceae > Pelargonium > Pelargonium tetragonum. The sequence continues at coordinate 54,639 of JAYMTL010000073.1, read as the reverse complement.
TAGCTTAAGCGGAGGTAATGTAATTACTGTACAATATAGATTAATAGTTAGTAATGAGCACACTATAACACCAACACCTACTTCTGATTCTGGCCTTGACTTCTTTTATAGTATTAGGTATTAGAGGTAAGCTTGCTTATAGAATATTGTACTAGATTTGTATTGTTTAATTGTTCTAAGTTTATTACTCTTGTCTTATGTAGCTTATGTATTAGTAAGTATATGTATTCTTGTTTGTTATTGTATTAGTCGTTCCTATTAGTTATCCTTATATGCCTTAGTTTCTTAAGTTAAATTACTCAATGTCTTCTGTGTCAGTAGTGAGTGTATAAACTTAATAGGATTGGGATTGAGTCTTTGTTACTGTAGCATTAGCGGAGGTAATGTAATTAATATGATAGATTAATAAGTACTTATGCATTCACTAGGACAACAACATCAGCATCAACGGCTACTTCTTCTTTCTATTTCGTAGACTTAGATTTATTTGTTTGATTTGTATTTGAGGCTTTGTTGTTTTACTTGTTTTGAGAGCTATAACTAGAATACCCGTTGTACCTCCTGCTATAGGACTCTTAGAACTACTAGTGTAGCTATCTTCGATACCTGGCTTCTTGGTCTTATTTTATAGGTTAATATAGATATAGAGAGATATTTACTTAACTTAATATAAGTATATGAGTAATAGGTATTATAGGGTATTTTATGTATTAGTTGTTCTTGTATTAGATTGTACTAGTTGTTTAAAGTAATGTATATAAGAGATGTTACTCAGTGTGCTATGTGTTTATCAGTGATCTATAAGCACTCTTGTAACCTAAAATATTCTTTTTGTTCAGTAATTAGAAAATTCTCAGTAAAGGGTTTTTTGTAGTATAAGAAAAGAGAGCCAGATCCGGCTGCGGGTCTCTAAATAATTAGGAGTAACCTATACGACAAACAATAAAGGAGATCCTGTAAATTAAGGCGCGGAAGCTTCTAGAGTTAGCACTTTGATTAGACGGGTGCCCGGGTATTTCGTATATTTGAGGGCCCTACCCTCCTAGAGTCTCAAAAAAGATATAAATTAATACAACTCACAGGAATTTGCTTTTATAGAATAGTGTTTCTATCTATTAAAAACCAATTAAGAAAAGTTAAGGTTGAGGTTTGCTTTAAACGCGGACTCCTTTCGAGATGTAGATGATTCGAGTCTAATTATACCGGAATAGGCTAATAGGTAAAACAAGAACCCAATAGCCGGGAATTTTTAATATACTTTTTATCAATACAAGTTTTGCTATTTCAACAAAAAATGCCGGGTCGTTTTTAAGGAGTGCTTTTGTAGTGTAATTCTAATAAATAGCTTTCTCTTTAGTAGTTAAAGGGATCCCTTAACTTAAGAAGGGTTATACCTTTACTGGTATTTTTAACAATGAAACCTATAAACTCTTGGCTTATAACCAAATAGAGAGTTACCTATAAGGACTTTATTCAAAATCGAAAAAGGAGCTTGCTTAGGTTTCGGGGGTTTTCTCTTACCTTCTACACAAAGTAACAAAGTACATTCTATTCTGGATTCCCTTTTTATTTTACTGGACTTCTATATGGAAGGTGTAGAATAGCTAAGTTTAAATAAAAAGTTATATAGGCAGTCGAATATCGCAAATCAACAAAAAGGGTAGAGCAGCCAGTTCTAGGAGTAGTCTTTTGAGACACGTCTTACTTCTAATTGTATAAGTAAGGTATTTGTAATTAACAAGTACTCTTATTATTTTTCTTATCGGAAATCCATTTAACACATAAGTCTGTTACATTTTTGGGGGTATTAACTTTTGCTAAGCTTTACTTCACTATTCTCAAGCTTTTACCCTTAGCTTATATTTCCCAACTTGGGCTCATTATAGATAGTTTAGGTTATTCAAAAAAGAGTGCTCTTACTGGGAACAGATATCTAAGTATAATTACAAGGTAGAGAAGGAGTTTTCCTCAGCTTTTCCAGTTATAGTAATATTTCTACGAGAAGCTCTATTGCGGAAAGAGGAGTATAAAACCTTATAGGAATAAGTTAGTATCGATTTTGACTAGCAGACTCCGTGAAGGAAAAAGCCAAGATCTAAGTAAAAGAGACTCTTAGAGCTAAGCAGCCGCTTTAAAACGTATGGGTAAGAGACTTTCATGTATGAAGGTAGGCGTGTTGAACAAGTGTTATATTCATTTGCCCCATCTCTCTACTATTAAAATTTCATTCAAAAAAGAATTTAGAGCAAACCCTCAATTTGTAATTCTAAGGGTTGGCCCCCTTTGTCGATTAAGATATTCCTCAAGATTTTGACTCTTATGCCCCTAAAGGATGATTTTTCTTACCATTTTTAGATTGAGTCGTGCAGAAAAAAACCAGGAAGGTTCTTGTATATGCTTGTTTGACCCGAGGGGTATAACCGTAATTAAAGATATCGCTTTTGAGATTAAGACCTGCCCAAGTACCTAAATATAAAGTAACTGCTCTTTTAAAAAGCAGGCCTATAAACTAAAATAAGTAGAGAAGTACAGTAAATTACCGGGTAATATGGCTTGAGTAAGGGGAAGGTTTTTTGTTTCTTCATATGATACGATATTCTCTTTATAAAGTCTTCTTGTAGGGATATTATGAAGGGTTTGATTAGTTTTTAATTTATATAAAAAGGTAAATACAAAAACCGTAGACGAAAGTGCCTTAACTTCAGATATGTGCACGACAAAGTCCTATAAAACGAAATTCTTTAAGACGCGTTCCCCTTAAAAAGTACACTTTAGGGCCCTAGATAAGAAAGCGGTTGATTTGTGTATATAGTGTAAATAGATTGGGATACATTTCAGATTATACTGTATTAAAAGGGTCTAGATATAAAGATATTTGGCGTGTTAAACTTCCATTAATTACTGCTCCCGCTGTGTACGAAATTTTAATCTAATACCAGAGTTAATAAAGTTCCTTTTTATATCAAGAAAAAGTAGCTCTATTATTCTTAATCAAGGGTCCCTTACTTGATAATTTTAAATAGAGTTGTTTATTATTCCCTAAGTTATGCTCGCATTCAGTAACCATATATAAATATCTTATAGAGCCCCTGTTTTAAGTATTTTTTATTATTTCATAAACTGAGTACTTGTACTACATCAAATTTCCAGTACAGTCATTCAAAGACAAAGAGGTGTTACCCCTTTCTAGGCTGAATTAATCCGAATCACAATACATTACACTGAAAAGAAGAAAACCTTAAGCAGAGACTCCTAAATTTCTATATAAGTAGAATACTTTGTCCAATAAACCAATACGTTTGGATAAAACTCTTAGTTAAGAAGGGCTCCCTTTTTCTAGGAAGATAAATAGAAATTAAATAAGTTCGAGTTCTAAATACCTTTTTATATGAATTAATTCTTTGTGAGAACTTTGGAAAAGAAAAGTTGTCAACATAGGATACCTTAGACTCTAAAATTTACTAAATAAATATTTGGGGTACGAAAAGTTAAGTATTCTTGATTATAGCTAATTAGTAGTAAGTATTCAATAGCAAGAACGGGTGTATACCCGATTGGATGTCAGTCCCCGGTGCTTGTCCGATAGATTACAAATTTAATAAGGTTACCGAAATTGCATCCCTTTTTCAAAAAGTATAGAAGTAATTAGGGGGCTCCTCTTCTAAATTTAATTCATAAAGCCCTGCCCGAGAAAACCCTGTATGTGCAACGATAGCTTTTTTTAAGGCTCCCTTTTGAGTTTCACTTGAATTAAAAAGGAAAGCATAACTATACAGTACAGTGTGGGCCAAAGAGCTTGGTTGTTGTAGTAGGTTAAACAAATAACTTAGCATAGAGTACCCCCTCAGATGTCCCGGTTTTTCTTTTGCTTTTACAGCACTGGGATTTCGTATATTTATTATTAATAAGTGACTTGGACTTTAGTTAGAAAAAACCCTTACAGAAGAGAAGTCGAAAATTTTACGTAGCATTCTTTTACCGGATTCCTGTAATACAAATAAAAGAGGCCTTGAAGCTAATAAAAGGGGTTCCCAACACAGGATTTTCCTAAAACAGCCGTCTCTACGTGCACTCTCCTACAAGGTATAAATTAAGCCTTTTTTATCTGAGGAATACCTCAAAAGTACAGCGAATTCTCAAGGGAACAAACACCGCTTAACACAAAACACTTTTTAAAAAGGACTCAAAAACTTGCTGAAACCTTTCCAATAACCGAAGAGAGACCTTAGTGTAAACTATATGGCACGTATTTAACTAAACCTAGAATGAAAATCTTGGGGTTTCCCTAATGGTTAATGTCACTTTAAGCTGTCCCCTTTAAGGTTTAAGGGGTCCTTTGCTAGTTAATACGGATACAAACCTTCCCGTGAATAATTTTTTACTGAAGTTAGAGCTCAATCCCGCTTATTCTGATCCGTTTCCACTTTACAAGTTACAGATCTAAAATATAACTACCCGGTTACATATCTTACTTTATCTGAATCTGAGAAAAATATCATTCCCCCTTTTTAACTATTGATAAGGGTAAATAACATTGATTGCTCAAGTGAGGAACTCCTATAACTAAAAAGCTGCATTAAGCCTGAACAATTCCCATACAGGAACCCCGCTAGTCCGTAATACGAAATCTTGGTTACACCATTTTAATAAAGAGCTCCTTAAGTTACCGGGGGTTATTCTAGAGCAAACTAGAGATCCACTAAAGAAAAAGGGAGGCATAAGACAAAAGATTTTGGATCAAGTTATTCTTCCCCGTAGTCGCAGTACTTTAAATTACCTTAGAGTTTTACGCTTTCTCGACATAGTAATGTAACAAGCTTTTCAAAGCAATCTCCTCCGGGTTTAACTACTTGAAAGATCTTAATAAACAGCTCGTGGGGACTTCTTTTTCTTATACTAAATTACTCACCTACCTACACCCGCCTTTATTTAGAATTTTCTTTTTAGACAAAGCGTTTAAAGGAGTTTCCAGAATCTAAAAGATACCCAGGTTATTGGCTTTTGCTGAAAAGCGCGAATATGAGTTTTCTAACTGCGGTTAAAATAAAAGGATTATAATAAACTTTTTGCAAATAACTTTAGGTTTAAAGAAGTTCAGACTCCAATGTATCAGACAATAAAGAGAGAGCGTAAATCCTAATCAAAGAAATTTCGTGTAGTCCACACCTTTTGTAAAAAAGCTTCCATTTTTTTTGTTATATCCCCAAATCCCAGGATGTAGTATAACCTTTCCAAGGACCCCGAGCTCCTGGAATTCTAACCTATTTTATTTAGAGTTGCTTGGCCTTTTTAATACACATAAAGACGTGTTAACTGGGCCCCCTTTTGATTTGAAAGACACAGGTTTTTAAAATATAGAGGGACCCTTTAGCCCCAAAGGTAGTGTTCCTTTTTCCATTAGAGTACAACCGAATTACAATAGTTATCACAAGACAAATCTAGGAGATTGTGGAAAAAACCTAGTAATAAGACTTAGAGATACGCAAATATAGCAGTAAATGCCCTTGTAACCCCGTAAGTAGAGGGGCGCGAGTCCTAAAAGGTAACGTGCTTTTTTAGAAAAGACTGTATGGTAATTAGTGTAGTAAAAGCATATTTAGATACTTATTCTGGGGCCGCGAAGGCCCTAAGCAATTAGTTAAAGTAAACTTTAGGTGTGCTTATTCGAAAGGATCCATATCAAGTACAAATTCAATATATTAAAGAGTTAGCTTTTTATAGCGTTTCTATAAATTAGACTTGACTTGCTCTCTTAACTACTTTAAGCCGAAAGCGGGGGTATTGTAAATCCGTAATTAATTCCTTTGTTTTTTTTTTACTCTGCTAGATATTCTTGTAATTGCATTAGTTTCATAGGGTCTCAACTTAGTTATGCTATTTAAAGGTTTATTGTCAGTATAGCTTTGTAGGGATTCTTTTTAAAGAGTTATTAAATCTATTGGGTTATCCGCCTCAAAGCCTTTTCATTTTAATAAAAAAGGGTGCAGTTAATACGAGTTTCTTTTTCTAAGTAAGTACTGTTAACTGGGGTTCCCTTATATTTTTGGAATTTAGGGTCTTTAAAAAGGAGAGCTAGAGATATTATTAATATTATAGTGTTACTTATTCCGGTTAAAGTTAGTAAATAAGAGAAGGGGCGTCCCCGTATTGCTTATTGCTATTACCTGCTCTAAATTCTGGAACCTAAATCCTAAAAATCCTAGCTTTTGCCTTTAAGGTCTTTTTTTTTATCTTTTATACATATAATATGCTTGCAATCGTGCATTGTTTTTGAGTTCCGGGGTATTCCTTTAAAATTACCAGGAATTGCTTGCTTATGAAGGGTGCTTTTAGGCGCTAGGGAAAAGTTTTTAAAGTAAGAGTTTTAGTAAGGTACAGAATATGAGAGCTCTAAAGCAAGTTATACTAGGCTAACCCCTCTTTATATGATAAGAGCTGTGAAGAGGGCTATCGCACCTTAAACTTCTAATACAACGAATACAATTCTAATTATCTAATTATAAAGACAATACTATTATACTACTATAACAATAAAAGACTTCCCAGCTACATTAAGATAGGCTACATCAATACAGTTATCTCTCCTATAAGTCACGTAACTTTATTGGAAAACCTGTAATATCTATTAGGACCTCTCCGACTTGAAGGGTTTTTAATAGAAGTATATCAGCATAGTGTTCATTTTTATTCCCTACTTAAGGCTATTCCTATAAATTATTTGTAGCTCATGGGCTATTTATAACCCAACCCTACTCAAGGCAGTAGAAATTTTGACTAGGGAATACTTGTATTCCGCTGTTTAGGACTCCTTTTTCGCAGTCTTTTGTAAAAATACAGAAGCTTTTAGTGAGAACCTTAGTTTCCACTTAGAAAGGGACCCCATAAGATGTCTGGGATATTTAAAAGTTAAGGTGCTTTCCTGGTTACTGCAGTTTTAGATTGTTCTTAATAGGCTTTTAAGGAAAGGGCTTTAGATTTAAAAGAAAAAACCTTGTTTAGCCCCCCCTTTTTTACTTACTAATCCAGGATACCTCCAACTTTTGTCTTGTTAATCTTACATATCGATAATAATCTTGTCTTTTATTTTATTTAGCTAAATTAACAAGCAATTTTTGTACTTTATTAATGGTGGCATTTCTTTCCAAACGGGAAGGAAACACGACTCATAAAAATTCTTTATATGAAATAAGATAAAGAATACTTGTTGCATAAGTTTTGCATCCCCTTAATTATATATGAAACTTTAAGTATGCATAGAGGACTCCTTTTAAGCGAATATAAGGAAGCACCCCTCAGGAGTCCGGATAAGTACATATACCCCTGCCTGGAAGGAAGCTTATCAAGCGAGTCCTTTGTGATAGCTTTGAATACGTTTTCTCTCACTTTACCCTTCTACTTTGTTTTCAGTGACTCATCAGATAGCTCTTAGTTTATACCTTTAAGTTTTCTGCTTTATGAATAATAAACCACAATGCTAGCATAAGTACGTCTATTACAAGGTAATAGTAATTGGTGAGGATTCAAAATATCTGCGAGATTTATTTAGAGGGGCCTAGCTGCTTAGTTATTGGGGTTTTTATTTCTTTTTAAGAAACCGAGCTAAGCTTTTTTACGTATGAAACTTGCTTTAACAATCCCTAAATTCATGGGTAGTATAAAGTAGGGCACCAACTCACAAAATAGACGGGCAAAGGTTCGAACTCCTTTGGTTCAGATTCTAAAAACTTAATTGAATAGTAAGAGTCCAAAACAAAAAAGAGTAACGCATTCAATTGAGGGAAATAACAAGGGGATTGCAGAATTTTAGGATATGGAGCAGCTCTCTGAAGCACTTAAGTGAGTTATTTATCCAAGAGCTTATCTAGTTAAATTATGAGTTTTTACACACACGGCTACACAACCTACGCAGCTGCCAGGTTTTCCCTTTTGTCTGAAAGCTATCTTTCTTAATTTGTTCCGTTGAGAATCCCTTGTGCTGTTGGTTTCTTTTTAAAACCACTCCAAGTGGGGACAGGCTTTTTAGACCTATTAGATAGAAGCACTCTAACTTTATTGTATAGTATCCAAAAAACTCCTGCCAACTTTAGCTCTCTTCGGATCTAGTGATTTAATCTCCATTTCATTTATACTAATAAACTTGTGTTATAATAAAAATTTAGAATTACTTTCCCTGTAATGGATTCAATAGGTTTACTAAGAATTTTTTGGTTGAACACGACATCCTTTATTAGGGTTTGTATATTTTGCTTAAATCAACATTGAAAATTGAGTTCTTTAGTTAAGTAAGATATTTGTAGCTCCGTTTCTGGGTACTACAAAATAGATCCCCACAGTTACAAGAAAATCTTTAAAATATTTACCTAAAGGGGGCTTGCTAGCATTACACAAAAAACAAAGAAACTTATTTTACCCTAGGAAGTAGCATTTCTTTTAGGGGCGGACTAAGACTTAAATAAGGATATTAACTAAATCTAAATATAATCCGAGATTTGAATTTTTAAGCTATATTTTAGACTTCATACTAATAAAGGGGGTACTGTCTCCGCACCAAACTGTTTACAAATTTATCTTACTATAACAAAGTAAGAAAAGATTCTATAGAGCAAGTCTTGTGCGTCCCTGAAAACCCAAAACAGAGTTGTAAATCCTTTTTTTTAAAGCCTTGTTAATTAAGTCTAAGGCAAAAGCGAACTCTTCTTTTTATAGGAGTGAAATACCGAAAATAAAAGTCGATAAAAGAAATTCCTACAGTAGGTACTCTTGTTTTATGTCTCACAAAAGGCTTTCCTCTGTTGTCTAACCCCTTTATTTATAAGTGCCCTACTCCGGCGCTTAAAAGCTTACGGGCCTGCTGCATTAGTTTCATAATATAGTATAACTTGAAATATCGAATCGCTAGAAGTAGCCGTGCTAGGCTAAGCAAGCTTGTGACAGCAGGAAGGTAATTGCACGTCCTGCGTAAGCGGTCTACTACGAGTTAATTGTATCCATTAAGAAGCAAAAGAGACGCTTTAGAGCTCTCTGTACTCGTGAAAAAGTAAAGTAAGATAACAGGCAAAATCTTATAACAACCGCTAGAAAAAGATTCAATAACAAGATCCTTTAAAGCCCCTGCTTCTTCTTTGAAAAAATCACTTAACATCGCGAGAGTTCTATTCTCAAAAAAATCAGAGTCTATTTATATTTAGGTCAAATAGTAGCCTGCCTTTATTCAGATAATAGAGTCTTTTAGAATTGGATTTACTCTGAAGCACAACCCTTGTTGGAGAAGTAAGACCTTTCGTTTTGTTAAATATATGACTCACATAACTTATGTACCTATAAATTTGACTATAGCCTTTTACTGTCATCATAATCAAATAGCGGAGAGGGGAGAGTCCTTTTATATACTCACTTTTTGCTTTTGGGACTCCTCTATTTGTAAGTAAGCACAAAACTCAAGTTACGAAAATAAAGTACAATATAGAAATTCTCCTTAATTAAGGTACCTTTTGCTAAGCGGCAACCACTACCTTCTAGTTAAAGGATAGTATCCTTAATCCTTACGTGATTACTCTTAATTTAATAGAGTATTCTTTTTGTTATGGTATCTTAGTTGACTTTGTTAAGTCTCCTTCACACAGATATTCCTCTCTCCATAGAACTTTCATCTATTTCCTGTTAAGTAATGTCTTCCGGTTTTACTAATCGTACGTTTCTATTGTCAATCATGCTTCTCAAGGATACTACATTGTGACAAGAATACCCTTAGAGAAAATTATGACACCCCCATTATAGGCAAGCAGAAAGCAGCCCCTTAATTAGGAATATTCAAAGATCTTGGTATTAAACTTCTTCCTTATCCTAGTCGCTAATTATGAATCTACAGTTTATGAATTCCCCGCGAGTAGTACTTTAGAATTCTAGTTCAAGCGTTTCTGTTACGAGTATGCTATTTGTATTATTAGTGACTAACTTAAATATATAAATTCAAATCTGTGATATAAGAGCTTAGTTTGAAATAAGAAAGAAATATAAGGGATATACTCGCACTCCTTTATTATATATTATAAAGAAACCTACAAAAACTTAAAGTACCTAAGCGGCCCCTTAGCCTTTTGGAAGTTGAGAAGTTAGAGGCCTAGGGTTTTCTAACTAAGGGGAATTTAAGAGAATTTCATAGGTGCCTTTCGTTTAATGAATCGTTCAGAGCCTTACTTTTTTTTCGGTTGAAATAAAGTTTCTTGCAGTTTCATAAGAGTCTTAAGCTGAGTTATTCTTGTGAGATGGGAGTCCTTGTTGCTTTATATTACCATTTTCATGCATTCGCTACGCATGAGGGGGCACTTTTCCCGGATTTTCTTTTTCGGCCGGTACAGGGTTCAAGTCCTATTGTGGTTAATAAAGGTGGCTTTAAGCAAATGAAAGTTAATGTTTAATACCTCTGCTAACGAAAATTCGTTATTAATAGACAGCAAAGGAATGTGTAAACTAGCATGCTCTGATAATATATAATATAAAAAAAGTCTACCAAAAATAGCAGTATTTTCCCGGGTAACTTAGTTTTAGCATAGGAATTTCTGCATCTACTGACATCATTCGAAACTTTATTACCTAGTTTTTATTTTAAAGACCTCTAATCTAAAAGAAAAAGTACGAGACTAACCTGGGTTATCCTTATTCTTTTTACAATTGTAAATCTTAGAGTAAGAGCCTTTTCTATAATATTTTTTAACTATCAATATGACTAAACTTATCTGTCACTTTATCCCTTCAAAACAAAACGAGAGGACTTCGCAAGAGGAAGCCAAATAAACCCAACTGATATGACATGTACATTGCAACTTTTAGAAACCCTTTACCTAAGCTATTTGTAAAAGATTCTTATAGCGGCAGCCCTGTTTCAAAAAGGAGTTCTTGTCTACACTACGCATGGTATCTAAAAGTAAAACAAAAAAAGTCTTTGTAAAATTTGTGCGTAAAGGTCCTGTTTAGCTTTGTCGTCTAGTATGTAACTGCCTTTCGAGAATTTAGCTATAAAATGGACTCCCTAGACAATCCGGACTTGTTAAACCCCCGGTTATAATATTTAAAGGATTAAGCTACAAAAAGCAAGTTAATGACTTCCCTTCTTTGTTCTATGTGCCAAACTGCGGCTCTGGGTTTCTTATTTAAACAGCAGGATCGTTACTTAAGCAATTTAATCCGTTAGACTGGAGCTATACTAAAAAACCCAAAGGCAGTGGAAAACAGAAAAAGAGGGTAAACTGAAAAAAGAAAAAAATGTCGAAAATGAAAGGTTTCTTGTGATATAGTAAACTCGGGGTGTATAAAGTTGTACTCTATCCTGGGCCCTTTGACATCTAAATTCCTGGTTAAAATTCATTCTATAGGGATCCCCCTCGGCTTTTAAGTCTTTAGTTATACCTCGGTTTCGTAGTCTTTTAAGAATAGAAATCTCAAATACCTGTTATTTAATTTCCTGGGGATAAATAAGGTAGAAAGAGGAACAAATTAGTACTAGGATTCAAGACTTCAAAAAAAAAAGGAAGATTCCTCGTGTTGGGTATGGTTAAAAAGGCCTTGTTACGGATACAGAGCTTTTTCTCGGTCGGGTCTAAAAAAGGAGGGAGTGTAAATAAAATTGTAGAGGAGGTTTCTTCCTTGATATGGGAATACTGACTGAAAGGAAAAATGAATTTGTAAATCTTATAGGAATTCCAGGGCATTTTTTAGGGTATAATAGTACGAAATCCTTTTTGGAGGGAGTTGTTCGGACATAAAAAACTATATACTCTTAGTCCTTTTTCAGATGAAGTTAAACTCTTAAGGCGATCCCGTGACCGTTGTGTGCCTTATAACTTACTTAAAAAAATTCCCCACTAAAGTAAGGTTCTCCGGAGCTTAAGTCAAATACAAAGGGATATAGTATATTACTAACTCATCTTGACTTTTGGTTAACAAATTTCCCTATTTCCTATTAAATTCACTCCAGGTTTATAGACAGAATCTAGTAAAATAATATATTACTTATTTAAATACCTTTGAAAATACAGGTATTGCAGGTTTATACAATCGGAAAACAAGAATGCCTGGTCAACGCTTTTTCTAGCTAAGGGTCGCGAAAGTCTCAAAATAAAGATCAAGCCCCTTTTGTTTCTAGTGTTGAGGAATTCGTTGGGAGTAAGAAGTCTGGAATTATCCTTAAATAAAAATTTAAGAAAATTTCTTAAAAGGAAACTAGTAGAACAGATAGAGGGTACTCGAACCTTGTGCATAACGAATTGCCTTTTCCTAAAATGAAATTTGCTATAACCTAATTTATGGACCCGTTTTGATATTCTTCTATTTATCAATGCTAACAAAAAGACTTTAGCTTAAGGAAACTAAATATAGTATAGTAAACAAACAACTACTAAAAAAAAAGTTTTTGAAGCCCGTCTATCATTCCAAAACTAGATTCAGTATGCATAGGAGATTCCAATTTCAACGTACTATATTTAGAATTTATAGCTCAGCCCTTTTCCTTAAGAGCTTCCCTAGTTAACTCGATAAAGAAAATAAAAAAGGGATAAAATAAGAAACCGTATACAGGAAAAGTGGGAACACTCTTTGTGACATAACTAAAAGGTACCCTTACTTCCTTCTTTACTAAAAAATGCCTCTTATTATAACTTAGAAAAGCTAAAAAACCCCACTCGAAAATGAAAGAGAAATCCTTGCTTCAACAATTTACGGATTTCCTTGTGCCTAGCTAGCACCCGTGAGTCTCCTTTTGAACTAAAAATTACGCAGCGGAACGTATTCCTTAACTTGTATAAAAATGTAATAAAGATTTTTTAAACAAAATTCTGAATTATTTACTTGAACAAGGTAATGTAATTAAAGCAATCTATCAATACTAAGTTTTTGCAGGTAGAGCTTACTTCCAGGATAACACCAATTTAACTTGTTATAATACAAAACACGATAAGGGCCGCTCGTTTATAGAGAGTAAATATAGACTAACTAGAGATTGTAATTTTAGTTGAGAAGGAGTTATACTTTTTCGTAGAAGAAATTTTGAATCCAGGAAGGAGATTCCTGTTATAGAACTTAGGTATTTCTTCCTGGGTGGGGGTATTTAGACTCACATTTCTTTTTACCACGCTTAAGTTGTTTTGTACTAATAGGAGACAGGTTGGGGATACTTTATGACAGGAAATTTTAGGCGGGTAACTCCCGAATGGAATCATACAAACTAAATAAGATACGGAAGGTTCAAAACGGGGGCTCTAGTAACGCTTAAAGTACGAAACCTGAGTGTCATACCTGTTTTAAAGGCGCGGTTACCAAGGGAGGTAATTAAAAAATCTTACACTTAGTATTTGCGGACCGCAAAAGGATAGGAGGCCGAAAACCCTTTAAAATTCTGAATTTATGGGAGATTGCCCTACGGGAGTGCCTTGAATTTAGCTTGTATACTTTTCTTCATCTGGGTTCAGTACTATAAAGAGAGCTTGGGGGATACTAAGTACTATAACATTTTATAAAAAAGTTATAGAAATAGCAACCCACACGCGATACGCGAGTCTACTTTTCCTATACTTAAAGCTTTTTTATTGACTTCGGTTTACCTTGTTATCTTAAGAGCTAATGCTATCAGCTCTAGAATTTCCAAATTACTTAACTAAGAATTTTTCCTCAGCTCGGCATATCCCTACCTATACTTTGGATTATATATTATCAGCACTTGCACAATTTTTTTTATAGGGAAACAGGAGTCTAACCTTTTAGGAATACTGGCCAAATACTCTGCTGGAGTAAGTCCTTTTAGAAGTCATTATAAAAGAACTTTTTCCTTTTTATGCCATCGACGCGCACTGCTTTATTAAAACAAGTATCTTAATAAGTTCAATTTTGGAAAGTGCCTTACTATATTCTTAGCAATATTTTAGGAATTTGATAAATATTAAGTTAAGGGTGACTTTAATCTACAGGAGAACTTTTTGAGTTTTTCGGAAAAAACTCCTTTTGTTTGGGTTATCCTGAAGGGTTCCCTTTTTTGCAAAAGCCTTTGTTTATTTAAACGTAGGTTATTCCTCTTATTTATTGAAGTTTGTCTATTCAGAATCCTTACGTACTCCCACTCCAAGCTACAGACTTTACTTTAGAATATCCACTTAGGTTTAGCTTTATATGTATGATAGTATATAGAATGATATTTCCCCTATTTTAGCAGGGTACTCCTTATTTTAAGATAAATTAATTAGGAATTTGGCTGTACCCTAGAATTAAAAAGGATTTCCTACCGACTAATAATTCTTTTAAACCGGGTCTAGTAATAAATATGCGTGTTCAAACTCTCCCTATCTTTGTCAAGAAGTTATTTATAGCTTAGAAAGCAGGAAAAGGGTTATAAAAGTAACTTTAGGACTAGCACCTTATATTAAGATTAAGCCAGTTCATATCAATTATTATTTTATTAAGGGTTCCTTTTATTGAAATAGCTTTTTAAGGAGTACCTTTTCTGTAGAATAAGGGGGCCTCCTGGGTTTATATCACTTTATACATTCTTTTATTTAGTCCTAATTTTATTGTGCCAAAGTGTACGCCGCCAACTCTAAAAAATAGGTCCTCAGACACACACAATATGAATCTAAATTTTTGGAGGGTTGGCTTAGAATAGTTTTGATTAAGAAATATATTGTATTCTTTCCTTCAGATAAAGGAATTTATCTCGTACTTCACTTTAGAGAATTTTGAAGAAAAAGTCAGTCTGGCTGGATAAAAGCATAAACTCAAAAATTTTAGACTTTAACTATTTAACTTAACTACCGATTGATACTATATATGCACAGATTGCCTCACATTATATAGAAAATTCTTCCAATATAGATTAAACTATTAGATTCGAACCCAAGGTTTTAGGTCAACAGGACTTTTGCTATAACATAGAATTGCAGGATCCCAACAGGGGTAATTGATAATTACGGTTTGCTGTACTTTACAAGCTTTCCGACCGAGAAGACTGGATTTTTTGTCATATAGGTAATTTCATAACTTGTTATAGAAGTTTTTTTTGGAACTCTCTTTAATTAAGCACTCTTATTTGCGGACAATAATCGAAGTAGAAATTCTTGCCTCAACCTTTTTTTAATAAATAAAACTGTAATAACTAACGTGTTTAAAAGTTTAAAATCAATTTTTATTGGTTTAAACTTCGTTTGCCTAAGTAAATCCCTGTCTTTATGAAAAAGAAAAAGCTCAGTTGTTTTTATTGAGTTCTTAATAAATAAAAGGACTCACGTTTCGCGGATTTCTACTAAAGGAATAAGACTCTTCTTATATTCTTATATGTTATACGCGACAATCCTTAGACTTATTACTATGTACCTATTTTACTAACTCCTTGCGAATACACAGAATTTATTTAAGAGAAAGCCCCTTTTTAATTTATATAAATATGTAACTTATGCCCAATTTTACAGGCTACTCATTCTATAGTGCTATAGTGTATTTGCTGTATTGAAATAGGGCTTATTTTTTAAGTTAAGTACAGGAATTATAGTATCCTTACACGGTTAGGTGCTACAGTTAGTATTTTATAATGCCTCAATCTATGACCACACTCTTGTTTTGTTAGGGAACCCTGAGATTATAATCTTTCATAAGTTATATATAAGGACCCTTGTACAGTACATAGAAAAACTTTTTAAGTCAAGAGGAGAAAATTTTAGCCCGTGCTTAAGATAAGTTTGGGTATACAGAAAAAAAAACATTCTTGGATTATACGAGCCTTCTCTGCATTCCTAGGCACGGACATTTCTTAAACGCTTAACTACTAATTGCACATTGCTTTTCAAGTCAATTCTTTTTTCCTTTAAGATTCTTAGCTAAGTTACTAAAAAGGAAGCAAGGAAGCTCGGGTCAAGCAGTATGGGTTGTGTCATTGCATTTCTACTAAGAGTACATTAAAGTATGCTCTATTTTGTTTAGTTGGGGCTTTATATATATAACCCTAAATAAAGAGATAGCCTACATTACATAAGAATCTCTTGCAGAATTAGACCACTCCTTATAAATTAATACGAGTTTTAGCTACAAAAAAGGAAATGAAAGTTAGCAAATCCAGCAGGCGGGGCCCTATTTAGTTATTGACTGGGTGTAGCTACAAATACAAAAAGGGGTATTAGAATTAAGACTTTTAATAGAAGAGTTTCTTCTTTTCCTGAGCTTTATCTTGTCAAACCTTAAAGTTTTTTCTATCTCAAAAAGAATATCCAACATTTAATAGATTAGGGCTAAGCTCTCCTAAATAACTCGTACAAAGGAAACTTCTTATAATTACTCTTTCTGTTTCACAAACCCTCGCTTTATTACTTATATTTGGAGCCCTTTTCTTTATTAAAAAAAGAGGACTTGCTTACTTTTTGTCATAGTCTACGCTAAATTAAGGCTTTCTGAACGCATGAATAAATAGAGTATTCTTTAGATCTTAAGGCAACTCATCAAACCTCTACCAATTAAGGAATATAAGAGCTTTTAAAGGGAAAAGGTCTTGTCTATCCACAAAGTCTTTTTTAAAAATTCTAAGAGATATCCGTTAATAAAGTTAACAAGAGACGGCCGCTAGGGTCCTTTTTACAGGCTAGCCTAAAGGGGTAACTGCAATTCTTTCTATAATTGTTAAAACTATTCCCCACCCAGCTGCCTATTTAATTCAGAGGAAAATGGATTTGGAACTCCATTGCGAAATATCAGTAATTGGTATTTTTATTTAAATCTCGTTACAGTAAAGGAGTATTTAAAAGTCAAATTCTTACCTCTTTGACTCCAAGAATAGGGTCTTCCTAATTATAAAAAATCTTACTTACGAACTTAGGCAGCGGCAGCTTCAAAAAGTCTTCTAAGAATCTGTAACAAAAAAGCAATTACAAAGCACTGTCGGAAGTTTTATACTTTTAATTAAATTCCTCAAATCAAAATAGAAAATTCTGCAACAAGATAAACGTCGGGATTTACACAACCTTAACCTTAAAACTCCATTCCATAGAAAGCACTTAATAGCACAAGCTGCTTAGATTAGAAACCCTAGGCATATTTTTGACTCCGGAATACTTCGCTAGCTGATATAGAGAAGCAAAAGGGCTTTTTAGAGTACAATTTCCTTTTAAAGTTTAAAGTAAAGGTGGGCGTTTTAAATCAAACTCTTTAGTTCGTCGTGAAGGTACCCTAGACAAAAGTGTTCTAATCGGATCTATGTTCTTTGTTAACTTTGAATTTCCTGTATTGAAAGTTAGATTTTTTTGTTCTTAAGGAGCGTTATTTTAGTTATTATTAAGGT
This sequence comes from Pelargonium tetragonum, assembly GCA_036897445.1. Taxonomy (NCBI): domain Eukaryota; kingdom Viridiplantae; phylum Streptophyta; class Magnoliopsida; order Geraniales; family Geraniaceae; genus Pelargonium; species Pelargonium tetragonum. The sequence continues at coordinate 37,334 of JAYMTL010000073.1, read as the reverse complement.
ATATTTCTTCTTTTCTCGTAGCAAATAGGCAATCTAAAAAACCTTTACAAATAGAAGGAAAATTCTGTAGGGAATATTGACTCTAAAAGCTTCGGATGTAAAATATCCCCGCTTTTTTCCTGGGAAAAGAGCGAGCGCTTATATTTAATATGTTAAAAGTGCTAAAATTTTACAAACAAAACAAAATTAGAATGAAAAAGGGAGCTAATTTAGGGGGACTCTCAATCTAATAGACAAACTTGAGCTTATAAGGCCCAGGATTACTTGTAAAGAACAGGATAAAAAATATGGGATACCAAGAATTTTGTGGATTTAACACGCGTTTACAACCTCAATCCAAGACTTACGAGCCAACCTTTGATAGTAGTAGCTCTGGAAAACTCCTTGCAAAAGAATTCCTAGTACAGCTTCTGACAGATCCTTCCTAATTATAGGCCGACCGGTCCTAGAAAGGTCAAAAGCGCAGCCTCACTGCTTTATTTGAATTTAGTATGGAGGTATCTCCTAAGAAAAGTAATAGCATAGAGGCCCCCATAATTTTTAGAATTAAAGTGGAATTGAAGACGTAGTAATAGTTTAGTTCTAGGGATAACCCTTCGACTACAAGGCTTTGAATTTGCAAAATCTGGGCTAGTAAAAAGAACACAAAAAATATAGCTTAACTGGGGAACAAGATTCCCTACTCTACAATAAAATTTTATATAACGAAATTTAGTTAAAGTTCAATCAAATAGGTTTTGTACTTTTTCTGGGAAAATCCTTAGGGCCCCTTTGAATCTTTTTTCTATAGAACTTGTTTTCTTTTTAGTTTTAGTTGCCCTTTGAACCCAAAATTATAGTCGCAATTACTTCTAAGTAGAATTTAGAAATTAGCAAGGGTGTTGTACTTTTAGTGTATTGGGAACAGCTTCTCTGTGGATTTCTTTTTGAATTAAACCCTGCTAAGTGTCAATTTCAATTTGGTATTCCTTTTACTAAAATTTCTCTAGATGTATCTAGTTACTCTATCACTTTCTCTAAGTTTTTCTTTTTGGGACTCCCTATTTATAGATTAGACGGAGCTAAAAAAGTCGCAGGAAGGGTCTTCTTTACTTTAAAGTAAACTTTAAAACCTTTATAATTAAGTCGACCTAGGAGTATCTCCCGCCGGACCCTTTTAGGTAAGACAAAATGAACGGTACACTCAAGGAAAACCTCTGTCTTTCGTATGCCAAAATGTGCTAGTAAGCAATTACAAATAAACAAAGAACGTGCTCTTTTTTCAATGCATTATATCCTTTCTGTCAACACAATTTTCCTTTATTTACAGAATTCTTAGGAGGCTCATTTTTCGTTTCGAACTTAAGAAAAGAACTCCTAGGCAGCCCCTTTGATTTGTTTATCTCCCTTTTATACTAGAAATACCCGCACTTGTAAAACTAGAGCTATATTTTGACTCTATTTGATTTATCTTTCTAAACTGAAGTAAGGAATACCCACACATATGGAAGGCTAATTCTTTTATAATAAACTTTCCGGGAAGACTGGGGAATCCTCTGTAAAACGGAGAATTCAAAACAGATGGGAATTCACAAAAAAAGCTTTAACTTATTAATTTCAACTTTCCCGGGTATAACGTTTTTACCCGGGGCTTTTTGTGTTTAACAGCGAAACTTTAATACGAATTTCGTACATTACAAAACAAAGGATAACTTTTGGGACAAGACAATAGTGCAAGAAAAACGTAACACATAGGATTCGGTTGATATAACAAGGGAACTTTCTAGTAAATAATACAAGTCACCCGCCTCAAAATCCTCCTTAACAGGTTTATTGATATACAATACTTCAGTAGATTAAGAAACGAAACTTTTACAGTTTATCGACTAATACTAGAGCCGGAGAGTACTCCGCAATATAGAGGGGCCTTGTATAGAGGGTTCCTTTTATGTAGTTTCTTAGTTTACTTTATTTATACGAGTGCTTGGTATTTTAAATTGAACTCTATTTTTTTATTAGCCTTCTTCTAGTTTAGTTTTTCAGTAACTGAATTGCTACGAGAGATTTTATACTAAGTATTGTATCCAACGAAAGAAAATAAGTATTAGCTAAATTCGATTTGACTTTCATTTTAAAAAAGAGTACTAAATGAGGGATCTTTTTTATCTCTGTTTTGTAACTTCATTTTTGGTGGTTTGATTACTCATATATACTGGAATCTCCTACGATACTATTTACTAAGGACACTGCATTAACTTAGAGGCAGGGGTTATCCTTACTTAATATTCATACAACTCCGAGTTTTAACTAGCTCTTAAAAAGAAGGAAAACTTCCTAAACCGAATCTATTCCGCGGTTTCGACTGCTATTATTTATAATGCTACCGGGGTTCAATGCCCTTTATTAATCAAAATTTTAGTACTTACCCAACTGAATAGAAAATCTTTCTTGTTTATTCCCTAAGTTTTTATTTTGGCAGCTTCTTATTTTCCCAATTTCTTAGATTTACAGCTCTTCTTTATTCGTTAACTGAATTTAAACGCGAGGCGCAGGAAATAACAACCCCGCTAAAGCCGAGGAAACACTCTAAAACTTGTAGCACTTTCGTGGATAGAAGCCCTTCTAAAAATCTCACTGCCTTTAAAAATCCCAGCTCCAGGCTCCTCATAATATATATATATAAAATTTAGTTAATATAGCGGAAATACTTGAATGTAACCCTTCCCTAAGGCTAAGCTTCTTTTCTTGTATTTGCAGCCTAACTATTCTGTATCAGTATCTACTTCTTCTTACTAATTTCTTTTATACGCGTGCCACTTACACACGTTAGGGACAAACTCTTTCTTTGGCTTTTTCTTTCTTATCTTACGGACTTGCTTATGATGAGCTATACCTATCTTATGCCTATGGGTCCTAGCTAGATTCTTGCTGGAGCTAGTGTCTTTGTGTTCTTGTTGCCTGGACTTACTTTACTTACTTAATTGTAGCTTTTGTTAATGTAAAGTATATTTATAGTTCTTATGTTAGTAGTTCTAATTGTTACATTAAGAGATAGTGCTAATTGATCTAAGGGGTATTACTATTGTGCTATGTCTTTATCGGGAGTATATGGCCTAAAGGGAATAAGAGGTAAGTCTCTACCCCCGACTGCAGTGTAACAGAGGTAATGCGTAGTATTAGTAGTTGTTAAAATATGTATGCATGCTCTATGACACCCATCTTCTATTGATATTGACCCAGATTTGCTTCTTGCTTTATGAGCAGGAGTTACTGACTTCCCCGGCTTACTTGTTTTCTTAGTTGACTTAGTTGTTTGGCTTATTTCTTAAGGAGCTATAGCAGTAAGTAAATAAGAGAGGCAAGAGCAAGCGCTATAGGAATAGGGGCTTATTGCTTAGGAGTTATAACTATAGAGATAGATTACAATACCTGTACTAGGGTTCTATATTGTCGCTTACGTCTTATAGTAGTTGTTTTATATTGTATTGGGTTATATATTATAGTTTAGATTGCACTTCTTTCCGTATCCCTAAAAGCAAGCAATTCCAGAAATATATAAAAGAAGCCTAAAAAAAACCCCTTATCAGATACCCAAACAGCAAGGCAGCCTAGATATAAACTTTAGCATTGTTCTAATTCTTTTGTAAACTCAAATCCTTTCTCTTTTACGGGCTTGCAGGAAAGTAATTAATTGATCAAAGGTAATTTGAAAGTAAGGAATTTATGGAATTATCGTAGGAAACCTCTTTTGTAGTATAAAAGAAAAGATTTTTTTGTCATGATATCTTATCGTAAGTTAAGGTTATTTCACAAATAGGTAACAACTAAAGATATTAATCCTAAATTATTCCATTAGTACAAGTTTTAAGGCCCTTCCTTTTCAAGAAACCCTGTATAGAAAATAGCTATAAAAATAGACAAAGGAAGGTTTAAATTAAAAAAGAGTAGGAAATAAGGTATGGTATGGGTTGTAACCTAGTTATAATTGGAATTCTACGGGTTCGAACCCTTGTGTGCCTATCTCAAAACGGGCGCTTTACTGCTCTAACTTTAATTAGAATGTAAACAAGGCTTTCTCTTTTTAATATATAGTAGTAAAGGCTAGCTTATCGGTTTACTTTCAAAAGTGAAATACCAAAAGGGAGGAGGTATCTCCCATTACATTTTTTACGTAGTAATTCGCTCTCATTCTCATTTATTAATGAGTTTAATTATCAAAACAAATTAAAAGTTAGATCTGCTAGTTGTATTACACCAAAGGTTTACGACAACTTTACCTTTCTAAATAACAGGTACTCCCTTACCAACCAATAAAACTTTGTATCTCACCGCTCTTTTGATAAAATCCCTCTTTCTTTTAGTTTAGAGGCACTCCTGGATCTACTTTACGAGACCTTTGGCATAGATTAGGGTTTCATTTTACTTTTGTTTAATAGTTGTAAATTGCCTGTTTCCCACTGAGCGCTTAAACCTTGCCCTCTTGTAAAAAGAGAATAATTACAAAAGTTTCAGTAGACATGTTACCCAAAATTACATGCATTGATATAAATATTATAGAAAATTCTCGCATTTACTAAAAAGAAGAGAAAGTGTAACATTAAACTTAACTGGATCCAGATAAGTAAAAGGGGTTAAGAAGAAGATTTAGAAAGATCCACCTCAGTTCGTTTTCCATATAATTAGAATTAGAGGGACTCTTGTCTTTTTAAAGTTCTAGCTAGAAAGGGTTTAAACTAGTGGGTATACTAAGATAGGAACTTAATAAAGATAAATAAGGTATAAACATTTCCTCGAAACCCTTTTTAAACGCACTTAACTTTTTGAGAAACCCGCAAGTATTTAAGTCAGATAGTTAAAAGACTCGTATATTTGGGAATTAAATAAATTTAAGAGACACTATTCCTACACTTCTATATTTTAAGCTCTTTGAAAGGGCTTATGTAAGGCAGGAGAGAGACCTAATACTTTAAACGAAGTCCGTCGAAGTTGAGTACCACAAGATTTGTTAGCTAGGGACCTCTTTCTTTGAAGTACTTATATTCCTTTCTTGTAGATGGTTTCTAAAATGTCAGAAATCGCTTGCAGAAAGTTTCATTCATTTGGTGTTTTCTAGTCGGACCTATTACTATTTACTCTTGAGCGCTCTTATATGTAAAAACTACGGGGGTACTCAATGAAAGACCAATTACCCTAAGGGTAACCAGCTTGTTATAAAATCCCGTTTTAACTAATTACTAATTAGTTGTTTATAAGTTGTCCCTGTCTTGAGCATTACTCTTTTTTAGAAGGTAAGCCCTTAGGAGTTCCAAGTCAAACTTTTTAGTATAACACCACCACCAGTTCATAACAGCGAGTTTTATTATACGTAAATTGCCCCGAATTACTTACTATTTATAACACCGAGAAAGCTATAAGCATTTCTAAAAATTCCTTTTTCTATAATTATAGAGGATGCTATCCGAAAAACGCTATTGTATAATTGTATAAAAGACTCTTTGCTAACTTCTAATTTTAGGGAGACCCCGACTCTAAAAAATTGTAATTGTTTCACAAATTCTAACTAAAAAGAAAAAGGGAAGACTCTATTAGCATAGCATGCAATTAGCGAAACGCATCCTTGAATTTTTTATCTTAAAAAAGTTCTTAAGGTTAACATATCTACAATCAGGTGTATCATACATAGCTACTCATAAAAAAGGAAGTCCTTACTCCTATAATCAAGGCACGCTATTCTTTCTAACGTTATTTTACGTTGTACGGAAATTGAAAATCCTAAATCGAAGAGATAAAAGAGACTCTACTGAATATGCACAGCAAATTCTAAATGCTTTTTAAACTAAGAGCTAACTTACTCAACCCAGAATATAAAGGTTGCCGTTTAAATTACAACAATATAGAAAGCATTTCCGGGGAAACTTGAACAGCAGATTAGAATAAAGTCTATAATAAACAGTACTCTTTTCTGCTTAGGAGCTTATTTGACGAAAATCTACTTAGGTTTCTTCTTTTACTATGCTAATTATGCGAACAGTAAAAAACCCCCCTTTAACCTGATTTGCTAAGTACTAGACTCTTACTAAAAACTTGTTGAAAGCTTATTTTATCGAATACGGAATTTTTTTAGAGTTTAGAGGGATATCTTATTTTTAATAAAGTTTTTTTGGCTACTTCTTTCCCCGATATAAAGGACCTGACCCATAGCGGGGGATTAAACCTTTATAAAAATATCAAAGTCCACTTTCCATAGAAATAGAATGATAATCAAGTACCACAATGGATTAAAACTAGGATTTACTAGTTTTATGAATATTAAAAAAGAGACTTCTCCTGTTTCCAAGGCGCCCCTTGTAAAAAGAATTTTTGCAGCTTTTATAGTCAAGGACTTTCCGTATGTATTCCTAAACTAACTGCCGGTCGACAATTCTATACCGAATTCCACAAGTGCCAGTAGGTTCCTTTGTATGCATGTCTTAAGATTCTTATTATGCTGAAATCTCTATTTATACAATCTGCGGTTAATGCAAATTAAGATTAGTACTTAAATAGGAGAATGCCTATCAAAGAATTTGACAACCAACCTGGAGTCGCCTTTAGCTTTAGTGGTAGCATAAGTAGTCCCCACGGTCATAATAAAGGAGATCCTTTTAAGTGAGTAAACTTCTATATCTGGATTAAGGTACTGAATTTTTTTTAGTATTAAGTCTCCTGTGAAATTTTCCTTAAGCTTTTAAAGTTAACTCCTTATGAAACTCAGAAGTTAAGGGCATTTAAGAACTCATTAATGAGGTACCGAAATCTCTGAAACCCTTTATTAAATAAAAGGAGATTTTCCGCTCGTTATGGTTGAGTAAGTCTCCGGGTAGGATTTCCTTAGTCTAATAAAATACTAGTATGTATATTTTTATAAGAAAACACTTACAAAGGAAAAGAAATTCAAAATTAGAACTTTTCTTCGGTAATTGGCAGAGTTATACTACAAAGTACGTTCAATATCAGGAGTAGCTCGTTCGTCTTAAAAATGTTAATTTTTTGGACTTTACAAAAAGTGCTATACGAAGCAGGGGTAAGACTTTTCCGGTAAAGACATAAGATAGAACTCAGGAAGATTTTCTTCTTGTTGTTGCCTGTATTCCTTATTCTAGTGATATACTTTGTAACGAAAGAAAGAATTTTAGAGGTAAAAATTTGGTTTCTGTTATATGCCTTACTCTTGCTAAAATTGTTCTTAGATTTTGAAGTAAGCAAAAAGAAATTTGAATAATAAAAAGGTAATAAAAAAGCTAAAAGGGGAAACTCTAGACTTCTTCGTTAGGTCTTTTCTTAAGGAGTAAGTAGAGGAATGCTCTAAGTAAATCCTTACTTAACAAGCTTTCAAAAACAGAGGAATCAATCAGAAGGGCTTAACCGGAGCATCGTAAGGGAATCCAGTTTCCGGGGTTATATAGAAATTGGCTTTTACAGGGCTTTATAGGGAAAGAGGGAGTTTCTTAACAAAAGAGAGTAAGAAACAAGCTATAGTACAGAGTCTAGTTCCTAAGAAGAGTGCAGAACTGTAAGATACTGGGTCTTTATTAAGATGTTGATACAGGGTGTTCTAGCTGTAAAAGAAGGTGTAGCTCTGAGGAAAGGAGGCGGATCTGCCCTAGCTAAAAGAGGTATTACAAAATGAAGTTTCTCTCCTTTATCTAGCAGTAACTACAGAGAACGAGAGGCGCGGCAGCCCAAAAGGAAGAAAACTTATTAATAAATAGGATAACTATAGGAATGAACTCCTTAGGTATTTAGTAAGTGGGGGTAATAAAGGACTGGTTTTGCTTCGCTCGCGTGTCGTAAATATAAATAAAAGAAGTAAGTAATTCCTAGTAATTCGGCAGAGAAGTTGAAAAAGGATGGACTTCCTGTTATGCTTGTTTTAGAGGAGTATTCGGGTCTAGGGCAGTAAGAAGGTGTTAGGGACTAAAGCTAAAGTAGAGTTGCTTTGTTTCTAGTTTTCTAGTAAAGAAGTAAAGTGAAATTTCTTATTGGTTTAGCTCCAGATCTAAATAGGGGTAAAATATCAAGGGGAAGTCAAAGGTTTTTACAGGTGTCAATACAATAGGCTCATAGAAGATTTCGAAATTCTTTTTGAACAGATTTAATAGGTTTTGTCATAAGTCCTGTACCGTTTGTCCTGTTCAACAGAGGGATTTTTATCTAAATGCTACACTTTCAAGATAGGCGCACCCTTTTTGTTAGGTCTCTCACTTACCTCTTATAATATAAGGTAGCGATAGCTAGGAATCACTAGATGTTAACAAAAATCGGGTTAAGGCAGGGCGCCTGTGAGTCTAGAAAAAGTCGCGGAATTTCTTAAGGATTCCTGGTAAATTTTTTTTAGAAGTAAAAAAAATCCTTAAAGAAAGCACACAAGTAAATTATAGTATTCCCTCTTAATATATAATATAGCAGGTTTTTTGTTTTCGGTTTCATATACATAAAAATTTTAACCTTATTCCTAAAACTCTCAAGTAAGAACCCTTATTTTATGATAGGGGCGATTCCCATACTACAAATACAACCGAATTTACTTGATGTTAAATAAAAAATGTGTACTAATTTTGGTGTAGAAGAAAGTCTCTGCCAAGAGTAACTCTACGAAATAAGTCTCCTTTTCTTGTTTGTAGGGATTCCCTATTATGTATGGATCCTGTTTAGCTGTGAAGGGCCTTTTTTTCTTTTTATTTCATATCTTTTGAAAACACCAAAGCCCTAAGGGACCTTTTCGGCGGTGTAATGACTAATTAATTCTAGGAACTCCTGTTGTAATATTCAGTAATATAAAGTAGCGCGCACCTTCTAGCTAGAAACCCATTTAATAGCTTTGTATAAGCAATATCCGCTTCACCAAGCTCGCAGAGAATTAACAACGACAAAAAGACACTTGTTTAAACTCTGTCGATACAACCCAAGCTTCCCTTACCCCTTATCAGATCGAGTTTTTATTCTAGTCAAAAGAATCCTAACGGGTTGGGCCTTTCTAATTTTGTGATCATAGCACCTCAGAGTGTACCTACCCTTTGGAAATACCCACACTCGATCAAATTGAATAGAATACCTAGGCTTAAAGAACTCCCTTAATTGAGATCAAATTGAGTTCACTTAATTCTAAATTAATTAAAGCTCCCGCTAAAAAGGAACTACTAGAAATTTGTTCTGGAATTTAAAGGTTTTCGTACTTAGCAGTCTTTACAGCGGCCTGTTAACTTAAGTATGGGAGTCCCCTCTTTTTGGCAGGGGGTTCCTAAGTTTGATTTTTTGTCAAGAGTTATAGTTATAGGGATCCCGAAAAAACCTAAAATATTCAAAGGTATAAGTCAAGGGCCCTTCTCTTATGCTATATCAGGAGTTAATAAAACTTCGTGTACGCTTTTTGCGTTTTCAGTTTTTAAGCAAATGCATCCTTAATTTATCTTTTATGGGTTCTACTATTACTCTAAATTTTTTAAAACGCGCCTTTGCAACTAAGGGTCCAAGCTCTTATATCTACTCAAAATCTGGCATAAATAATAACAGGGTTTAAAAAACTACTTGACAGTTACTCATAGCCTTTCCTTTTTTTTTTTCCTAAGCGCCTCCTATCTTAACCGGTAACGTTCATACAAAGTTTCCGCACGTTTGGCTGCTATTAAGTTTGACTCCCCAGGAATTTTCCTAGTACAGGAGTTTTTCAGTGAAAACTAGCCTGAATAAAATAGAGTACGAAGGCATAGTGCTAATTCCTAATATTTACAATACGGAGAAAGGACTACTCAAAGATATACAACGAATTCCTTAATTGTCCGTTTAATAAGCGGAGAAGACCCCGTAGATAAAGGACACTTTATAATGCTTCTTTTTTCATTTTATAGAATAACCGCGATCCAAAACCAAAGAGTACTTTAAGGAATATAGTAGACGGGCATGGTATAAACAAGTTTTGTTTTGTATTAAATAAGTCTGTTTCCGTGAATAATTAAAGTCATGCCTATTAAAGAGGTGAGTCTTACTCTAGAATAATATTTAGTATAACTGTATATCCATTTTATTACAAGGACTTTTTTTTAAGAGAGATTTTTTATGGTTATATGAAAAAGGCACTCGGAGGTTTTTAAATGTAGCTCCGGGCAAAGCTAGGTAGTCGAGCAGAAGGATTTATAGATTCAATAGCGTTGCATCTCTCTCGGGTATAACTAAAAATTTCTTACTGAACAAAGACTTATCAGTCAGAGTTACTTGGGAATATCCTTGAAGAGTCAAGCACATAATAATGGGGAAGATTCCGCTTTTCGAACACTTAGGAATTCTCTTCTATTGTTATTGGAAAGGGACGTTCCAAACCGCCAGAATAGCAAAAGTTACTAGGCTTTTTATAGGTCTTCCTTTTTGTTTTATAAGTAGCTTACAAAAGAGCTTGCCCAAGATACAATACAATGGGCAGTAAGATAAGAGGAGTGCCACTAAAAAGTTAGGCGCGTAAGTTAAATTTATTCTTTCTAATAAAATAATTCTATTAGCGCTTTCCTGCGCTGCGCTAAAAATAGGTTTAAACCCTGCATTTAGTATCGTAAAATTTCACTATACAAATTTGTTACCAAAACTTAATAGACTGCAGAGAGCTTGGGTCAGTACTTTGTAATTTGTAAAAAGACCTTTACTGCTTTTGAATATAATTAAGGGAGACACCTTCTAACTCTTGGAAAAGCTTAAAAAGTATAATGTTATACTCAGTTAAAAAAGAAAGTAGAGACCTTTCTTTATATATATTTTTTAGAAGGGGTAAAGCTAAATAAGTAAAAAGTGCGCCCTCTATCTAATATGACACGTACTTTTCTATGTTTGGACAAAAAGCTTGCTTAAGGTGTGACGTGTAGTAGCTAAAACAAGTTCCTTGTTGAAGTATTTAGAGGAGTTATAGTCAAATTACTTAAGTATGGATGTATTTAATCCTAAATCCTATTGAAAAATTCTACTCAACCTTACTCAAATAAGAAGGAAAGGGCCCTTTTTAGTGGCACAGTCCGCCATACCTTGTGAAATCCACCGGAAAACTTGGGTCAAACTAGAGCTTTTCTTGATAGCGCACCCATTTGTATACTATGCGGAACCCATTCTCATAGTAAACTTCAAGGACTAAAAGTCGTACCTAAACCGAGCAGTAAGTTTTCTGTTAAAAGTATAACCCTTTTCCACGAGCTTTTAGTAGGAAGAAATAAGAAACCCTATCTATCACCAGCAATTTTTGAGTCGTTAGGTTTATCCAATATAAATAAAGTCTTCCTAAGGTATTTGTACGCCCTTTTTTTAAATTTTAAAAGAGTGGGGCCTTTTGTCGCTATTAGAATACTCCAAAAGCCGGGTCCCTTTACTATTACCTTCCGTAGGCATGAAGATTTCTAAGCAATGGTAGGAGGTCAAAATATTCTATACTAAGCGCTTTTGTCACAGGGTCCTTATATAATTAACTGCTTTTTTATTATAGAAAACTTATTCGCACTTGGAAACTCCCCGTTTTTAGAATTCAGGTAGACTCTTTATTAAAGGAAAGCTATGATAATAACCTAAAAGATAAATTGAATTTCATAATAGGCTGCGTAACCATAAAAGAGTAAAAAGCCCTTAGTTGTATTCCTTATTTTATACTATAAAACATGGCCGTAAAAAGAATTTTTAGAAACTCTTGCACACTTCTTATTAGCAGGAATTCCTTCGGTTAGTATTATTTTTATAAAACGAGTTATCCGGTGCGGGCTCTTCCCAAGTAATTCAATATTTCTTAAGAGTTAGGAATTAATAAAAAAGAACCTCAAAATTCTTTAGGCTTCCTTTTTCTAAAAATTTTATACAGAGGGCCTCTTGACATAATTTAAAGGAGAACTCCTTCCTTGTTCAAGAGCTTTTCTCCCCCTATGGAAGCAAAACTGTTGTAAAGAAAGAACTTTTGAGTTTTTACAAAGTCCCTTTTATTTTAATAGAGGACTCTAGTTATAATAACTTAAGTATCCTCCTTTTTTTATTTAACACCCTATAGTCGCTAAAGGGACCCCCGGAGCTTTTACACGGGCCGGTGTAGGAAGCTTTTATTACAACCAATCCCATTGCTTAACCTAAAGTCTTTACTTGAAAAACGATAAGTTATTTAACTTGTTTAGATGCACTAAGGGGGACACCCTAGATAGAACGAAGAATGCTGCTTTAACGGACCTCAAAAGGCTTTAATTAAAAGAACTCGTTAAATACAGCCTCTCATATTCCCTTCATAACCAAGCCTTTAAACTTTATATTAACTAAAATTTACTAAGAACCTCTTGTGTTAAAGTTAAACCCGCCTTTTCTATATCCCTAAAAAGCTTTAACGCTGTAAGATTTCTATTAGGCGTTGGTACGAAACTGTATTGATATAAATATCTACAAAGTAGAGACTCTAAATCCCAAAGAATACCCCCGGGATAACTTTAGAACCTACAAAACAGAAACTTCTAGAGACAAAAAAACTTTATCGACATGGAAGGAAACCCTCTTTACTTAAAAGTTTACAGGACAAGGCTTAAACATTATAATCAAGTCGCCGCCCTTTTTAATTGTAGCCTTGTTCTAATATTAAAAACCGACCCTTTTCTCGAGGTCAGCTAGTAATATAAATATACCTTGAAGTAGAGTCTTTTATCTACTCATTTTTATTACTTGGCATAGCGTTAGGGATTTCTTAAGAGGCGCTTTTTCTAATATTCTATTAACTAGAATGCAAGTTCTTCCCTATTCGCAAGAGATGTACCCTCTAGCTAGCAACTTAATATAAAAAGGGATCCCTTTAAAGTCTAAAAAGATAGCTCAACTCGGGTGCCTGTTATATTTACTTCCTCTCTACACTAGACTCCCGAGAACGCTTAAGTGCACCATTCTAAAAGGGTAAATCCAGTGTTTCCTATGGTAATATTAAATAAACAAAGAAAATAGAATGAGTTTCTGAGTCTTAAGGAATATACCGCTCTTACTATCTATTCCCGGAATATCCATTAAGTATAAAAAGTTAAGAATAAGTTTTGTACCATAAGGGCAGCCCTAAGAGTTAAAATATCCAGGCAGTCAGTCCTTTAGAACCCAGATGTAGTCCAGAAAGCTCCCTTTACTAAAAAGTTTTTCTTTAAATTAAAGCAGAATTAATACAAAATTGAGATACTGGGCTTCATAAATATTTTAAAGTTTTGAAATATAGAGTAGCACTCGACTTGCTAAGATACTTTGACTCTAAAACTCCGTGTTGATGGACGCAGTTCATTTGGTTTTATATGTATTAATTGCGGATAACTCCTTAAATTTCTTTTTGTAAAGTAGATCCTTATAATTTATAATGCAGAAATGCTGAATCTATAGGTATTGAGTACCCCTAGCTCGGAACCTTGTAAGATGTTTTATACACCTTTTGGCAATAAGTCTAAGCTCCCCCTTTCCTTAAAGTTAGAGTACCCTAAAAGCTTCCGTATAGAACGTAGATCCAAGAAGGATCCTGTTGAAGTGTAGTTTCATTTTTTAGTCTCTCAAATATAAGACTGCCTTTGCAATACAAATGAAAGCCTTATAATCCTGAGCATAAATTTAAAGAGATCATCTTATACACCCCAAAGCCTTTCTTGAATTTTATCTATTAGACTAGCAATTCCTAAGAGCCCCTCACAGCTACGGAAGCCCTAATAAATAGAAGCTTGAAAGCTTAAGTTTGCGCGTAAACAAAGGGCCGCCTACCAAGAAAACCAAGAAAAAATTATCCTCTTTTAAATTTAAAGTTCTTCAAGACTTACTTTATTGGTTTACGAACTCGAGAAAGAAATTCTTAATTATGTAATTGTTAGAGGGATTTAGTTCAGACAAAGCCGATTTCCTTATAATATAAAGAGTAAGAATAGATTTTGGTATATGCCAGTTAGGCTAGGGGTATAGAATAAAAGGGTACTTTCTATGAATGAACAACTGTCTGAAAATACTAAAAAGAAAAGAGGGCTCCTCAATCAAGATAAAAGGGAAAGCGGTTTCGTAACTTTTACTGCTCCATATATAAGCCTTATCAAAACTTTTAAGGTATAAAAGGTATAAAATGAAATTCCTTTTACAAAAGTGTTTGTACCGAAAAGTAACAAAAGGTGTGCTTTTTTTTTAGTTGACAAGTGGAACGTAAAAAGAGGACCTGGTAAAAGTTTTAATTATAAAATCAGTAGTATAGCATTGCAAGTCAAAGAATCTGAATATTCCTGTATTAGGGTGTCTCTTAGTCATTTTGGGGAATATAAGCATCCTTTCTATTCTAGAGAAGGAACCCAAAATGTTGGTTAGTAACTCTTTGTGCAAATTCTATCCGGTATAATAACCGCAGACCCTTAGCCAAAGTATCGATAAGTAGAAATTTCAAAAATTCCAACGAGGGAGATTTGAGCTGGTTTAGTCGCTCTGTGAAGAACCTGCCCTATTTTTCGGGGGTAAGTAATCCTTGATATAGTAAGGACTCTTGTCAGTAAATTAAGTAAAAGTTATACCAAATTAAGCTTTTGTACTCAAACGGCTCGTCTAATGAAGGGCCCATAGTGTAAAATCCTTTTTATAATCCCTCTTTACATTTCTAAATTTCAAGATTCTGGTACTAAGTATAAAGGGAATCCATAAAGAAAATCTCGATTAGATATTGTCGTTCTAAGCCCTTGCTCAGACCACTAACAAAAAGCTATATTTTATTCTAAAAAAAACTCTATGATTCTAGTGCTACTAATATAGAGAACTAATCGGAGGATTTACTCAAACACTCAAATTATCTCCTAGTTCCTGTATTAAACGAACCTCCTTCTCCTTTGCACAGTATACAGCAAATAAAAACATTGCTTAAGGGATTTCAATGATTTTTTTTTGGCCAAAATTGACTTTTTTTTTCCGAATTCTCTAAGAGAGCTTCCGATAAGTGTTAAAGCTTTAGAAAGAACCTTTTAGAATTAGTTTATAGTCCCCCTTCTTAACCGGGTACAGTACCTTGGATACTTTATTTCAAAGTATAATACTACTAACTGTACTTTAAAAAGATTTGAGTTAAAGGACTTAGCTCCCCTTTTCAAGTAGAGATCACAGAATGGACTGCTTAGTTATCTTATGGTAAAAACCCTTATATAAAAGGACTTTATGCCTACACTGCTCAATACTCAGCTTTGGCTAACTCCTTAAGTAGCAAGCTCCCTGGACTCAATTATGTTAGGAAGTATACTCCTTAACAGAACCTTAATCTTCGTAAATCTTTCGGTTTGAACCTTCACTTAAAATGGTAATAATACTACAGCCATAACCAAAGGAAACCCTTTACTTAATTAAAGCTTGGAGAGATTTCCCCTCCCTGTCTTAAGTGAAAGAACTCCTGTTATACCTAAGGGTTTTCTAAAGCTGCATTAATTTGAAGTCTATTTCCGCCGGTGCTAATAAGTGGGCTTGCTATTTTGAAAACATTTTACATATATAGTCCTAGTTTTGAGTTACTAATCTAAGACTTATAAGCTACAATAAAAAAGGACTTACCTAGTTCATCTATGGAAATATATTATATAAATGTAATGTACCCTAATTCCTCTTAACTCACTGCAAAATTATAGCAGTCATAAAGTTTTTAGGGGCAATACCTGGGCTTTTTATACCGCTAATGCGACATAAATAACATAATAAGGCTAAGCTTTAACTAACCTGAAGTGTATTTAAAAGGCAGTAAAGGACTTCACATAGTAGACGTAGTAGTGCTTAGTGTATGGGCTCACTAGGGACGAGCAATAGAATTTCTTTGAAAAGAACTCTTAAAACTAGAGTGCAAAAATGAAACTAAGGTTCTTGGCACAATACTCGCAGAATGTAGCGGTCCTACTCTCCTCTTAAATAGCGCCTACAGATAAAAACCTATATTCAAAAGGGTTTATTTAGTTTAGTAGGGGTTACCATAAAACAAATCCGGGTTCAGTGGAACAGTCCTAAAGTTACTATTACCCTTTGCCAGCAACCTATTCCCTTACTTGAGCTTGAATTCTTTGCGACTTCTCCTACCTTACCCAAAATTAGAAGCAAACAAGTGCAGTTCTACATATGCCATATGCCCGCATTTAGTTTGACTTACCTTGCTCTTTCTTACTCTTCCGTATCTGCCCAAGAGATATACCAATCTTAGAAGTGGAACTCTGTATCTTTCTCAGAGCTACTAGAAAAAGGAATTTAAGTCCTATACTATGGTTCAGTTAAGGTGTGGGTAGCCCAGCTTTTCACCTTCGGGGAGAGGTTTTCGGAGACTCTTATACACTATAAGCACTATAAGACAGAACCCTAAAGAGAAGTCAGAGAGGAACAAAGAGTGAGAATCCCTTTGCTTCCCTATTTTGACTTACGCCTAAATTTCTCAAGGTTTACTAGGCCTGAAGTAACAACACAGGAGCTGCAGCGCTTAAGCCTCCTAATAACATTGTATGAGAACCGTAAGAGAAGCTTAAGGACTCGGCCTGACAGTATAATATTCGTATTTTCTTGACGAAAAAGTTCTTTTATTGCTTTAGTCAAATATTCATACTGTACTCTTACTAATCTCATAAACTTGCATATCAGGGCATACAAGTAAGGAAAATCGATCTAAAAGAGGGTCCTTTGGTCACCCCCTTGAATTCTTCTAATACGAAAACCCTAGCTCCTGTTATTCTATTTCTATGAGAAAAATTAGCGGAAACCCACCGACGAGAATCTTGTTTATTGAATTATAGCCACTTAAAGGCAGCCAAAATTTATGAAGAAAAGTTTGCCTAATATATTTTTTAGAACTTACAAAGCAGTAAGGTACTAATTAAAACTTACACAGCAAGAACTTATGTTATAGAGCTTTCTACTAAAGTGAAAACTAAGACTATCGATACAAGCCAAAGAACCCTTGGTGCCTGTGTGTACCTTATTATTTTATAAGAGGGGTGCTCCTTAATGGGCAATACCGCCCTTACAAAAACTCTGGATACCCCTTATAAGGGCCCCTAGCTCAAAAAGCTCCTTATCATGGAATAACCGACAAAAAAGGAAGCCCTTTTAAAAAGGGGATATTTCATACTTTTGCTTAAAACTCTATAAGTACACTAAGTACACTGAAATCTTTTATCCGTTATTGAATGCTAAACTAACCTTAAGGGAAGGGCTTTTTACTAAATAAGAAAAAGAAACACGGAGGCAGTATCCTATTCCTCAAATTTGGAAGGAAAATCTTTAAGTACATGACTCTATATCAACGCAGTTTAAAAATGTTCGTAGTTTAGTAAGCAAGTGGTGCTGGAGTAATTCATAAAACAGGAAGTTCTTTCGGGGCCTGGAAGCAAATTTAAGTTTCTTGTATCAAAATAGTTACACGGTCCCGATAGGTATAAAGTGGAGCCTTTTTAGGTCTTAAATTAATTAAAAGAATGCGTTATAGACTCATTACAGTAAGAGTCATTTTCACTAAATTATAGGAGCCCTCAATATAAATATAGCTAAGTTCAATTGGCGAAGTTATAACATACTCAGGACATATCATATCAAGTTAGGGAATAGTCCGTAATTTGTACTCTTACGATAGAGGTGACGTGCTAGTAGAACAAAAGGATATCTTGGGAGAGTCAAAACCAATCTGAGATAAAATAAAAGAAACACTACTACGGGGTACTGCCTTTAATAGCGGAAGCCCCAAAAAATTGGGAGTGTACAATTCGATGCCATAACAACGAGGTTTCCTTTTTTATTTTATTTAGTACTCTTTAATTTCGTATTAGAACCTGCTGCACATATCGCAGTGATAATTCATTTAATAAAATATGTATTAAAGTCTTTTCTAAGGGATACCCCTCTAAAAATCAAAGTAGCTTGTCAGTCAGTCCAAGGAAGTCTCGGAAGTTGCCTTATCCTAAACGCAAGTGAAACTCTTTGATTATAGCTATCAAAAAGTAGTACCCCTTAAGTGACACGGAGCCCCGACTTCTAACTATCCCGTAAAATCCTATTAAGCAATAAACTCCACTTTCCAAGTATCTCAATTGATATAACCACTAAGAGTCTTTTGACTAATTACTGCTAAATTTTTGATGATAAGGAGTAAGCTCAGTTTAGTATAGAAGATAAAACAAAACCTCTAAAAGCTTGTGTTACAAAAGGGGTCTCTTTTAAAACACCAGAATTTCCTAGGATAAAAAGGCCTTTTCTGAGGTCGCACTAAGAGGGGGTTTGCCCTCAAGTCCTAGGATTAAGTCAAAGACATTTATTTAAGGTACGGGTGTTTCCTTATATTAAATATAATAATTCCAACGGGATTACTAAAAGAATTCTAGCTAATTTTAAAAAGTAACTTAACAAGAGTGTAATCATATACATACCAAAACTAAAAACTTGCGCTACTACGAGAAGTAAAATCTTAGTAGCTTAGAATAAAGTGTCCCTACTTAGGGAAAGAACACAACCTCTTAATTGGGGATAGTAAAAAAGGATAAAGCAATTCGGTAAATAAATAAATTGCTTCTTACAGCTTAAAGGATTCTAGAATCCTTTAAGCGGGTTTTGTAACACAAAATTACACTTTCGCAAATAATTAGAAATTAATAGAGAGCTCTCTTAGAATTTAGAATTCCGATGCTTTATATCTAAGTTTTTAAGAAACTAACTAAGAAGTTTCTATTTCTCGCACTCAAAAAGATAACCTTGAGGGATTCCCTATTTTAACCCTTCCTCAAGTTATAACCTTTTATTATCTTCATTTTTGCTTTTTTTACTTCTTACTCTTTTTTTGCTAACAAATTTGTTAATGCTGGAACATCCAACATACCTTACCCGGGCAGAGCTATTACTCAAAAGTTTCCCGCTTATTTAAACTATAGCAAATCAAAAACTTAACTAAGAACTACTGTGTTTGAATTTAATACCGAAACGAGTCTACCCAGTTTCTGCCACAAAAGGTAGTCTAACTAAGACTAAGAGAACTCAGTAAAGTAGTCAAGAAAAGATAGAGTACTAGAACCCAAGTTTTTACTTAAAAGCTTCTAAATCTAAACCCTTAGGAAACCTCCTATAACTCTTTTTAATAGTATTGATGAGAGAAAATTTGAAAGTTCTACAAACTCAAAAGAAACCTATTTCCTTTAATCTCAGCCCTGTAAGCTATAAAAATTCAATGTCACTTTATCGCAAAATAGAAAACTTAATAATTAAAACTAAAGAACTACACTTTACTAAATACAAGAGTGTATCTCATAACCTTCTGAAAAATCTTAATAAATGCAACCTAAATTTAAATACTCAGTAGAACATCTCCCTAACCCCTGTATCCCTCCTTTGCATAGAAATTTAGTTATATAATTTTTGATTAAGAATTTGCTTATAGGATACAGAAATCCTAGAGTTTCCTTTTTAGGCTACTTCCTTAAACTTATTTATTAGTTTATGAAACTTTCTAAGTAAGAGTGCCCTCTTTCTTAAAGAAATTTAGTGACGTACACGACCTAGTTTCTTAAAAAGCATAAAGAACAAACTAAAGTACCTTATTATGATTAAGGGTTCTTATACACTAAAAAGGAGTCTCTTTACTATAGAGCAAGCGCATATCATATAAACCCTTAACTTAAAGTAGTAGTAAACTGACGCCTCTTTTATCTGTGATACTCCTTAGTTTTAGTTCCAGGCAGTAGTTATAAACACTCATTAAGAGAGGACCCCGGGATTGGGAGTTGTAAATATTAGAATTAGACACCCTCTCTGTATAATACAAGCCCTGCTACGACTTTTTACGTGGATGCTTTTTAGTACCCTTATTTATTCCCTTTGTTGTTTAGAGTGGCCCCTTTACTTTTGTGCAGTTTTACTTAAACTCCTTTGTAGGAATCCTTTAGGTTGTGAAAAATGTTACAGAATAAAAGGAAGGTTAATGTTTTAATATTTATAAAAAAAAAGACGTCGTTAGGGTTTACAAAAGGTAAATAATATTTAAGAAACTCTTTGGGCAGATCGTAAAAAGGTAGTACGGAGGGCCAGAAACCTGTTTACTTTGTTGACACAAAAACCGACTTACTTTATGTATTATAGGGGTTTGGTAGACTCTTTGACATATATAAAGGGATACCCTTTAGACAAATTTACTAAGAATCGCGTTAGAGTGTATAGCTCAGGGGGCTCTCTCTTTCGAGTGAGGAAAGGTTTTTATTAGGAAGGAAAATCTAGGAAATGTAGAAAGAGATTTTTTTCTTGTTTCTAAAAAAAGAGTTCTATCTATATAACTATATAAAATGCTTTGTTGTTATAACCTATACCTTTTTTTATTTAAAGACTCTACCCGCGTCCTTGAGAACTAGCCGGGGCATTTTAGCTACAGGGGCTCTTCTCATTATTTAAGTATTCTCCTATATTTATAATACTGAATTCTTGGTAAATCAAGAACTAACTTCAATTATTTCAAAGGCGAGTTCTTTATTCCTATAGGAGCTAAGGAGTACTACTCATTAGAAAATCATATAAGTCCTAGGATGTGGATTTCGTAAAGTTGCAATATAGGGACTTATAAAAAAATTTGACGGAAAAACCGTTCAAGGAAATAGAGCTAACATGGAGTAGGATATAGGAAAAAATTAAGAGCACTCCTATTTAGCTTGATAAAGCAGTAAAATAAGGGCCAACACCTAGAAAGGGATATTACCAAAAATTCTAAATCGAAAAGGAAAAGAAAATTAGGGGTTATCCTGCTTACTTTAGTTGTGTCTTTTTAGGAATCGTTAACAAGGTGTAATACCTAATTCTTAAAAAAATCTTACTAGTAACTTTAGTATTATTAAACCTTAAATAGCGGGCTACTTTTCGACTTTTGACAGGTAATAAGAAAATAGTTGGTAGGAAGCTTGCTCGTATCTATACCCTTTCCCGAGGAGCTTTGTTATAACCCCAAAATATACAGACTGAGACCGCGATTTGTTAATTCTGTTCTTACTTATATACCTAAGGCCACCTTTCTATTCGTGTATTCTAACTTAGGTTTAGCAGGAGCAATTCTCTTTACTGCCTTAGGAATCCTTGGCTTTTTTTGTTTTGACTAGCCTTTCCTTTTATTCAGTTCAGTGGTTTGTACTTTACTGGAAACTCTATTTAGACAAAATAATCTTCCTAAATTAAGGAACTCCTATGCATATGCGCTTGCTTTATCGTTTTTTCAAAAAGGGGATTTGTGTCTGTTGCCGATGAATTGTCAGAAGTAATATTACTTCTGACAAGGAAAACAAAAAGACGTCGTAAAGGCCTTTATGAAGGGTCCTTTTATATATAATATATAACCCAGTTTTTATACAGCACGGGTAATACTCTCAAATCAAAGTAGGTAGATAAACCTCAGAATTCCCAGTACCATCAGACTCTAGAGATTAGCACCACAGGGGAGAAGCACAAGAGCCTTTTTATCTAATCCTGCGCATATCCCATACTTAAAGGGCCCCCTTATTGCCTGATAACACTTAATTATAAAGAGTAAACTACTAGATTAGGAAATCTCAGTATCCCCTTCTCGGAATTAAATAGTTCAAAGAAGACTTGTAAAAATGAGTCCTAATTGAAAGTCTTACTTATCAAGCTTACAGATTTTCTACAACACAAGGAAATTTTCCCTGCTCTGGTATTCCTCCTTTTTATCCCTTTTAAATACATAAAACGAATTAAAAAAATACCCTTAGCTTAGCGGTTTCATAACAAGGATTTCTTAGCTTTATTAAAAGCTGCCCTTTTTAGAAATTCCCGCAGAGTTGTACTTTCCTTTGCATGCCTTTTAAGTTTTTATACTAGGAAAACCCCTTTCCATTTAAAATTTCTTGTATCATAGACACTTGAGTATTATCCTTTAAAGAAAGACTAAAAGTATACTGTCGCCTTGTGTGACAGGTAGAAGCCTTAATAGTGGTACCTCGGAAATGAAAAAATAAAGTAATATTCAGAAAAATAAAGCTCTAGGCGAGAGCTTAATCTTCTCTTCCTGTATTTTAAAACCAAAAAGGCACTAGACTTTACTCTCTTTATACGTAGTAGTTAATTCCTAGCATTGGCAGCTAAATACCCTATACTAGTAAAGGACTTATAAAAGGAAAATGGCGGGATTACTCAATTTTTAATCTGTCACTGTTTACTCCCCAAATCCTATTCAAAGGAACGCTTCTTTCTTAAACTGTTATACAAACCACAGATGAAACTTCTTTTTAGAAACAAGTGGGATACCTGCTCTATACTAAAAATACATAAAGCCCTATTACTCTATTCAATCCTGTCATAACTCTGAAAAATTTTCCAAAGCGGACCTTGTAGTATAAGAATACTCGTTAGCTCGCGGATTTTTATGCCTTACGCTTGTATCTACCCGCTTTTCTGACTTACTAATCTACTTCTATTAAACTATTGCAAAAGTGCCTTTAAAAACAAAAGAGCTACCCCTCTAACCTAGGTTCCTTTCAATGATATAAGTAAATTCTCTAAGCTAACCCTCCACAAAGCTTTTCTAGGTCACTTTTTCTATAAGCTATTCGTGCGGCTTCCTTCCTGCCAGCACCCTTTTTATTTAGTTTGTGGGGAGGTCTAACAATTATTATAAAGAATTTATAGAGCTTACTCCGCTAGTTTGAACAAATTGCGGTGTCCGATTCAAAAAGCGAGCTCTGGGCAGTTAAACCTTAAATTTCTTGAGAGTTTCCCGCGCTCTTTTTTTTTCTATTTCTTCCTGAGATACAGGAAATCCCTTGCATTTTGTCTAGAAACTCTGTACAGTAATTTCTATATCCTGTGTAAAATGTAAAAAATGAAACAAATCTCGAATAGTCACTTTTATCCTTAACAAAAGCAAGAGTTTCTCCGAGTAGATATAACTTAAAAAGGGGTCCCTAATAACAAAAAGGGAATACTAGTACAAATATGAAGTACTTCCTTACGGGAGAAGCCTTTTAGGATTGCCCTCATTTGAGACCGACTTTCATTGACTTAGCTCTAGATAGGGAAACTCCAGTATTGGTTTATAAAAGAAAGACTCCTAAATACCTATAAAACAAAAGAACTTATACAAAATGGGTTTAAAAAAAGATTTGACACGGACCACTTTTTATATGATTTTATTGCATACAGGTTGTTATCCCTCAAGCAAAGGTTGTCGTTACAAACGCAATTCTCGAGTCATCTAAATCCCAAGGACCCATAAGTTAAGGACCGGATTCTGTTATGCAAAAACTTAGAAAGATTTTAGTACTGAAGTATGATGTTTACGAGTAACATTCTATTTTTGGATAATCTTAAAAACCCTTGCTTTTGCTAAATTAAGGATTTACGCGAGCATTACTTTAGGAATCGTACTGGACGTATATAGCCCTATCCGCTACCAGATATTGATCTAAGCTGCATAAACTGCCGGGTCAAAAAAGGGTCAGCGCAAGCAAAATCTACTTCTTTATGAACTCCCGATTAAAGGAAAGTCCCTAAGTAAAATAGAGTTTACTCGTTAAAGAAAGTCTCTTTTTTAAGTATTTTATATAAATAGGATTTCTAAGGTTTTATGGGGCGCTATAATACACTTGCACTTGTTTTTACATGCGCGGGTTATATGGAATCCTCTAATTTCTTTGACATTTTTTACGGAAGCTTTACAAAAATTATACCAGTAAATTAAAAATTAGTAGGATATTTCTACAAGCTTTATTTATAATTATATAATACCCTAAGTTACTCCTAAAAAGATAGGAGTCCTCACGACAAGACAATTATAGCTATATTAATTAAAAAAAGGTTTAATATAAAATTCATTTATAGTTAAATCCCCTTTTATTTAGCCACTCCTGCAACGGAATCTAGTGACTTCAACCCTGGAATAATTTTAAAATATGGAATTATCCTAACTAAAGACTCCTACTCTTAAAAGGGCCCTTACAAGAATAAACCTTGCCTGGATTCTGAGCTTTTCTATTTAATTTGTTAGCTTTCTTGTTTTGATGTATATATCTTTTACTGTCCAGGTAACTAGAGTAACCTTGACTTGTAGCTAGCTATACTATAAGATAAGGGTGTGTGCTGTCCCCTTACCCCCCCCCCAAAAAGTAAATAGGGGGCATTTCTTTTTGTAATTTGTTCCGCTATATAAGCTTCTAAATATATAGTAAACGACTCTATTAATTATACCTGTATTATACTTTTTTGAACAAGAATTGCTTGAGCAATTTCGAATTATATCCTTTAAATATAGCTAAAAACTGTCACTTTGTCTAATTTTATCCTCTTGTGAAATTAGAATTGTGTTAAGCCCCTGAAATAGACCTAACTTGATTGAGTATAGAACAAAGCACTGAGAAAGACTTCGCGAATTAAAAACTGAAATTTAAATATTGTTATCTCCATATTTCCACAGGATACTCTTATGATCAATTGGATATAGCTTATGTAATCAGGTCCATAAAATATTCCTGCGAATAAGGGCCTAAACCTTTGTAGATTAAAAGTCTGGTTATATCTATATCTTTACGCTCCGATGACTAGCCCCAATTTACATCCCAAAAGTTAAGAAAGATTAGTATAAATTGCATTGACTTTACTATTTTACTTTACAAGGATATCTAAGCAAATAATTGTACTATTTAAAAATAAATTCTTAGTAAAGTAAATAAGGAGCCCTCCGTTTATTCTAAATTACCTTATCATGAATGGAATAAAAGCGGTTCGAACCCTCGCATGCTGCTTGCTAAGACTGTTGATTTACCACTTCATAATTGAGATTATTTTATACTAGGATTTATACTTTTTGTACTTACGGTTACAGGGTTACACTGCCCCAAAAGGTATTCCTTCTGTTCAATAAGATATTGTAGAATAATTAGAACTTACACACTACTATACAACCTTGTTATAAGATCAAGACTTCCAAAACTAAATTTGACTGCTTGGTTCGAAAACATTTAGATTTAACAAATAGGTTTATGAGAGCTCCCTAAGGAATCCGCTCTAAACTCTTACCCGGAATTCTATACAAATAAAATAAGGGACCCACATATCTACAATTGATGCCCTATCTTACCCTTACTTATCGTGTGCTTATCGCAGTTCTAAAAGTAGTAGCCTATTTACTATAACATGGAATAGCCCTAAGAAAGCGGTTGATCTCAAAATTACACTAACTTAAAAGGCAATTTTTTAGTGGATTCCCTATAGCTAATATACAGATCTAGACACACTTTGACTTTGCCGGTCTGGCTTAATGGAAGAAATAGAATTTAACCGCCGAGACACTTTGAATTAAGAGTGCGACCTGAACTCCAGTTATCCTCAATTAGATACTGAAACTTATCCTTTCGGAGGGCCTTTTACTCTTCAAATTCCTGAAACAAGAAAGCACTCTCTGCGATTGCTTTTTATACATATACCTTAGTCGGAAACATATTATCCTTTATACTTTTTTTGTAGCTACTTCCCTGGCTTTAGTACTGTCCTAGAAAACTGGCTCGTGTTAGTAAGGTTTAGTAAATAGAGGAGTCGCTAGGTACTTGAGAATTACTTTTGTAGTCAAAAGTCAAAGTCTTCTTTTTTTTATCTTAGGTCATGTTGGTGAAGCAATCAATACGTCAGCAACACAGGCTGGAGAGCTGGACAAGGAAGTTGGGATGGTGCACACTAGCTGGTCAATAGATGGTACAGTTGTTAGGAGCTGTCAGTGGAACTGGTACTGTCAAAGCTGTCAGTTGGGAGTGGAATAGGTCATGGTTGGAAAGAAGGTAAGTGCTAGCGATGGGAAGTTGGTATTATGCTATAGATAATAACTCAACTGTAAGGATACTCTGTAAGTAGTCCTAAACTAAGGTACACTTTCATCCTTGAAAGCTGTTCAATGAAAGTCCAAGCCCAACCAGTATTCCCTCTCCAGCTGCTAACCTAATAACCATCCCTTCTTATTACCAACGACTTAACATTTGATCGATTCCCAGAGTCTTGCTCTTCGTTAAGAAATTAATTACTCATCTTGTTTTAGAGTTCCTACCCCTTTTCTTAGTACGTACTCCTAAGAAGGAAATCTAGAAACCCGGGAACCCTGTAGTATCCACTTAAACACCCCTAAAAAGTCCAACAAGTAAAGTTACCTTGTACTAAAAGCAGGAGGCACTCTTTTTAATTATCCAGAATCAGAAACTGGAAACCCAGTAAACTCAGGAACACAAAAGCAACCTTTACTTCTATACTTCTTAGGTTTATAGGCACTCCCCTTTGTTAGTGTTAGTTAGTAGACAATTATCTATTCCCTAAAAATCCCGGAAAACCATAAGGAATTTGAAAAGCTTTCTATATGAGTATTCCTATATTTCCCAAGTCCGATAAGTCAGAAAGATCCTTTTTATTACAATTACAACTTGATCAGAAAGATAAGAAAACAAGCACTCTATACTTCAGGCTCTACATAAACCTACCCTATTCTCTTCGCCGGGAATTAATTACCTTTAATCAGAATACAGAGACACAAAAAAAAGAGAAATCCTCCGGACTTTTCCTCAACTAGTAAGAACTCCTTTAATTGACTTGCCTTATGAAAGCCTACTAACCAGAAACAGAAAACCAATCTACTTCTGAATTTCTATAAAACACTTTTCTATAATATTGAAAACTCTGTTGTTAAGCAAGAATTGAAACCCTATTCAAAAAATTCTTTTATGCTTCCTGACTACATTTACCTAAGCTTTCCCGGCTGTATTGTGCTCGTATTACTAACTTCGTGAATTAAAGGGAACTGTAAAGGCAGCAAAATCTCGACTCAATAAGGTATCCCTAGCTTACCTTGTTACAAAACTCTGAGAACGTTAAAAAACAAAGGCTAAAGGAATCTGGCTATCCTATATTTCTTAAGAAGTCTTATCCTGTTGGTTTCTTACTAAGGGAAGGGGCTCTAGGAATGTCCTAAATCGAGAGGAACTGAGGATAAAATTTTCCAGAGAATAACTTAGGGATTGTTCAAACGATATGTATTACTTTTCTTATTAACTGTAAAGGATCCTCTTCAAAAGATTATAGATATTCAAATTCTTAAGTGAGGAATTCCTTTTTGTTTATAAAAAGTAAGGATTTCTTTACATTTCTTGGCTATAGTGAGTGCACCTCTAAATAGGATATACCCGGAAAAGGAGCCCTTCAAATCCTAAATTATCCATTAATGAGTCTTATTTTCCAGAAAGGTGTCAACTACAATGTTATAGCAAGAGGAGCTTCCATATAATGAAAGGGCTTGTGTTAACATTTTTTGGAAAAGTCTTTCCTAAAGAGGACTCTCGGGACTGTATAATATTTCAGAAGAAGTATACCCTACTAAGTTAAGTGCTTTACTTTCGGTACGAGAATCCCGTGAAAAAAGCAATAGTAGAAAAGAAAATAGAAAAAACTCCTAAGAATTTACTCAATGTAAACAATAAAAAAAGGTTGTATAAAGGGTTTCACTAGAAAGCTCTATCAAAATGAAGGAAAGAAATCCAGAAGCTATATCTGGATCCTATTAAGTCTCGACGGCAGTTTGTTTTATTTCCTTTGGCTATTGGTCGGGAGTTTTCAAACTACTCTTAGTAAAAAAGTGCTGTCTAGTTATATACCTATGCTGCCTTAGTGGATTATAGCAGGTTTTTTTGGCTTTTAGCTGCTATAAATTAGAACTGAGTTGTACATACTTGGAGACTTTGGAGATATAAGAAAAGAGGGCCTAGTATACTATACTTAGAGGTCCTGAAATTTTTAAAGTAGACCCCACTACATCTTGAGAAGAATTTGGATAATGAATTTTATGGAACTCGGACCCTCCTTTATAAGGTAATCCCTTTCTAAACCTAGGATGATTTTTTTTTTACTTGCGGTTACAAATCTTTAACACACACAAAAGAGAGTAAACTCTCTTTCCAGCTTACGAGATATTTAAGAGTTATTCAAACGGGAGTTATAGGACAGAAGCTTTTTTTTTTTGAATTTACTTACAAAAAAAGTCCGGTGAAAAATAGAAAGTGCAACAGTACCTTAGTTTAGTTTTCTGTTATCAATAAACGATTTTCGAGACATCTCTTTATTAACTTATACAACCTATTGTTGTTCTCCTTTTCTCTATATTCGGTACTTTATTCCCTTGTGGAAATCCTTCAGCTTGAAAATAGCGTAAATTAAGTGGGTAATGTGGTCTATATTATATTACGTATGTACTTACTTCAAAGCATGAACACCGAGGCTGTATAAGGGTAGTTTGTAGAGAGTTATTTCAGATAAAAAAGTCAAAGTCAATAGTCTAAGACGAAAGTATTCCGACGAAGAAAGTAGATATACTAAAGCGATTCTAATGTTATACTTTAGGAAAATAACGAATAAATTCATATAAATTAATGGGGTACTCTTGACCTAAAGCTTACAACACTTGTGGATGCGGCGATGCTTTTTATTCCCAAGGATAATGGAGCCAAAGTTGTAGAAAAGAACAAAGCGAGTCTTACTTCGGATCCCTTTATATATTTTAACAAACGCCTTATTTAGAACTGTCAAAGGAAGATTAAATCGAACAGCAAAATTCTTATCTAATCTTGCTTAAAGAGTACATTTCTGGTAGGGTGTTTTTTCTTTCTCGGGGCTTCCCCAGAAACTTACATGACTCCACTTAACTTTTTAAATTCTGCAGAAACTGGGTTTTACGGACTTAACAAGAAGAATTGTCTTACAATAATAAGGGGCTCTCCTGAGTACGGGGCACCTATCCCTTTATTTGATTTGCTTTTTGGGTTTAAGTATAGGAATATTTAACATAGGCCTTGTATAGGGTGCATCTCTTATTTTTTAGAGGGGATACTCCATTATAGATAGCACAGCACATAAAACTTTTTATTTAAGCGGGATATAAGATTTTTTTAGATAAACCTTATTAAATCTTACATGAAATGAACAGACACTTTTCCTTAGGTGAACTAAACAGGATTTACTACCCCATCTTGTAGAAATTCCTTGTCTTTGGTCTAATTACCTGTAAAAAAAAGAAGGCTTCCATTAAAAAAGCCGGAAATAAAAAACTGGGGTCGGTTAGGGTGTTATTAGGGTCCCCTTTTTTAATAAAAGTTGAGGTCGAAGTCCTTCGCGAAAGGTATAAGAAACTTGGACACCGGTAAAATAGAAGAAGCTTAAGCAACTCTCAATTGTTAATGGAACTACTTTGTCTAATTTATAAGGTTATAGGTTTAATAGGGCAGCTTTATCACTTTGACTAGATACAACAATTTAAGGGGCTATTGGGATTTGTAATAGGTTTTTATTATAACAACGATTCCAAGGCCTCCAGCGTGCGCTAAAATACGGGTTATCCCCTCTTCTCAGGTATAATTTAGTCTTCATTTTACTGCATTTATATTAATGACCTTTTTCTATAGAATATCGAGCAAAGAAACTCTAAAAATTAAGGGGTTATCCACACACATTCGGAAAGGAAAAGAAAGCGGCATTCATATTCATATATTACAAGTCCTAGCTCTACTGTATAAGATTCCCTTTATTCTTCCTAAGTAGGATACCTCTCGTCCGATATAAATCTACATTTTCCAGAGAATCCTTAGAAGAAGTGTTTCCGTAACTAATGAAAATCCCTAGACTCTATCTACATCATGGAGAGTCCGTTATGCTCTAAGGGGTCCTCGTCATTTTCTTATATATAATATACCCTTGTCCCAGATTTTTAGCTATAAGATCTTGTTAACACATGAGGGCGCATACTTGAGGTGCGACAGCCCTTATTATTCTTTGTGTGACAGGTTCAAAACGTACAATGCTCCAGCTCCATCTTTTAGAGTTCTGTATTTAGGAAGTTCTAGTAAATAGAGTAAGGGTTCTTTAGATATTTAGATGGAGAGATTCTATTAAATTAGAATTACAAGTTTTCGCTAAATTAACTAAACAAGGCGTAAGGAATAAAATCCATTTTAATAAAGTCAGTCTAATAACCCAGGACTCAAAAGGAGTCCAATTATAGGATATAGGAGTCTTCTTTTCACATTTAGGTTAGGATCAATCTTCTTTCCAGGTTCTTTTATTAGGGATTTGCTTAGAAAAGCAGGGAATGAGGGGTTCTTATAATATGTGCTTTTTTATTCCACTTTATATAACAGTAAATTTAAGAACTTGCAATTCTTATTTTAGTATCTAAATTTTCCCATAAGAACTCGTCCACCCTATAAAGAGAAACCCCTCTAGATGTAAAATTGACAAGATGCCTCACTTTCAGAAAAGCTATAATTCAGGAAAGTTTCTTGGCTAGCACTTTTCTATATATCCGAAGAAAGTCTCACCTCGAAAAGAATAGGGTTTAGTGGAAGTCCGTTGGTTTACAGGGTTTCCGATTACCGAAAATAAAGACAAGATAGAGCTAGGGAGTTGTTTTCTTCTTTCTGTTTCCAAGTTTTCCAGGTGTTAGCAAGAGTAACAAAAGAAGTTAATTAGAAGTTTTCGGGATATCATGAGTACTTCTAGACTAAGAAGGTAGAGATAGATACTAATAAAGGCGTGGATAGGTATGATAGCTTTAAAGAAAGCAGGTATAGCTAAGCGGAGGGTTTCCGCTAATTAATGAGAACTGAGTTTAGGTTTTACAAGAGAGTAAGGATTTCGAAGGTAATTTGAAAGGTTAGAGAGGTGTGCTTACAAATTAGAATAATGTTTTACAGTATCGGATATTCCTGCCCGGAAAGTTAAGGGCAAGGCCTAGAATAAGTGTAGTTTCAGAAGAAGATGAAAAACATAAAACATATAGGAAATCATACGCAAAAGAGGAATACGAACAATAGAACTACTATAACTATACTTAATAGTGTCTATAACAAAACAACAAGACTATATATAATACCTATATTCTAATATAAACTACTATCTATATCTATTATATACCCCTCTTACGACTAACTATACAATAGGAAAACTATACTAGCTACAAAGGCTGCACTAAGGCAGGTTATATAGCAGCTATCAAGGTAGAGAACCTTATTATAGCTATAATGAATAAGATACAGAGTATAGCTGAAGATAGGTATTATTTATTAAGATTTAGAAAGTAAGAAGGAGATGGTGGGGGTAAGTCAGTAAGCGGTGAGATTAGAACCTATGCTTTTTTGGGGTCATAGCTTCCTTTAAAAAGTATAAGGTCTCAATTAGGGAGGTGCTTAGGAGTTTAATTTACTGTGGTTTACTAGGCTTCACACAGTACTTCCGTATTTTGGAGACGCAGATTCTTTATCTAAGGGATTACGTAACTCTACTTCAGAGAGATATAGCACTAAGGAGGGGTCCCTATAATTTTAGGGTGTGCATCAATGTTGAGGAATTTCTTTTTAGAGTGAGAGCTCTTATAAAATATTGTGTAGTTAAAACCTGGGGTATACCATAATGCAGAACACAAAGCCTCCTATTTGGAAGTATTCCTTAGAGTTATATGCTTTTATTTTCAAGAAGCTTTTAGTGGATTATCTAATTCCTTTTTGTTACTCCTGTAAAATAAGTGTAATAGAAACCTAAGGAGAGTCTTAACAATAGGATTAACAACACGAGTAAGTTAAAAATAAACAAGTTAGTGATCTGTACTATTAAAAGTAAGAAGTTTCCGACAAAGACTAAGAGAGTTATAGCTGTTACTAGAACTAGACTTTCAAGCAGCTTGATTGAATAAGGCTAAAGTTTCTAATTCTTGCCTAAAACGTTCAGGTACCCGTAGGGATACAAAAAAGAAAAATACTAAGGGGCGACTTATTAGAAATGAAATTTTTACTACCACTATGAAACTTTCACCCGGTTTATATTATACTAAGATTCACAATTAAAGGGTTAATTCTGAAAATAGAGGAAGTTTAGTAAAATCTCAGGTCAATTCAACATGCTGCCTTTCACGGAGCACTTGGGATACACTTTCTAGGAATATAAGCCCTGTTAGAAATCGTAAATTACAGTTCCCTCCGCAGGGTAACCTTAATGATTAAGAGTCCGAAGTATTGAGCTTTGACTTTTTTATTTGCGAGGATAACATCTTGCTAACAGAGGTCTTTTTGTGGGGTTTAAAGGATTCTAACGGCGACCCCCCAGGGTTGAGTTTTTAAAGTCTTTCTCGTCCTTTTTATTATCTTAAGGAGCTATGTTTTGAATTTTTCAGAGAGTCTTTTTCGCAGGATTAAAAGAAGTCTTTCTTAGCGTAGCTATCTGGTTTAGTGAAGTATCCCTAATGCTTTTATGCGACCTTACTGGTTCTAAAGCTTTAGATGTAATATAAATATAGAGACGTATTCCTACAGTACAATTTCATTCAAAAAAGTCTTAGTTTCGTTTCAAATTAGGCCCTTTATCTATTCCTTGGAAAAAGGGCACCCTCGTTATATTTGTAGAGAAACAGAGGTATTTTAAAAGCTCTGGAAGAAGTAATAACTTCAACAAAGCACAAAAAGGAATTCGCGAGAAGGAGCAGAGCGTAAAAGATAAATATAGAGGAGTAATCCTTTTTCTGAAACCCGGGCTTAATGTTTCCAGTGAAAGAAATCCCAAAAATGTTTTTTTAACAAAAAATTAATAAGAACAAAAGTGCTGTACATTGTACATATTTCAAGTTAAGAGTTGAGGGGAAACCGAGACGAGAGAGGCTTAAAATCTCAGATCAGGTCAAGGAAGAGCCCTTTACAAAAGTTTAGGGCTAAAAGCCTTGTGACAAATATATGCGGGAAAGTTGTGGAGTAGACTCTTCTAGATCTTGTGAATTTAATTTCGAGAGAAACTTCCCTGGCCCTACAGGGTTAATCCGGTAGATAAAACTTTTTAGTTAATGAATTTAAGAAAGTTGTGCTAAAGCAAGTAAAGTGCTCCTTTCTCTTAAAAATAACAAGGGACTCCTTATCCATCGAGTGTTTATAATAAGGGATTCGTTGCCTTGGTAGGATTTACCAGAGACTAGCGAATGTAGAACTCATAATTGTAATCCTAGGGGTTAGTTTTGTGTGTGTGTCAGTTCCGCTATGTATATGTTTAACCAAATTCCTTTAAAAAATATACGCGGATTCAAGATTGGGTAAATCCCAAAGCGCAAGCTTTCTTTACTCCAAAAAGGACTTGTACTAAAAAAAATTCCTTATTTTAATCCTAAGGAATACAGAGTTTATTTTCCTACGCGATTCCTTGTAAAAGCTAAAAGTGCTCAAATTACGCAGGCACTAACTTACACTGGAATCCTTTGAGTATGCTCCCTAGCTTTGCCCTCAAGTAAAGTTACTGCATATGAATATCTTTCTAGTTACTCCTATGTTCGGACTTGTAGTTTAGCATAGAGAATAGTCTAATTTTTAGGATATCTTTAGCGTTTAGAGCGGGGTCTTTTTAGCCTTGTGCCTATACCCAAGAAAAAAACACTTTGTATGAAGAGTTCCCAGAAAGAATTCTTGTAAGTACAGGAATTGCCCTTGTTTACCTAGAATTTTTGATTCTTTTATTCCGTTAAGTAGTTAATAAGTCTCCGCTTTTTAATTAAAAATTCAAGCGGTTGTACGGCCTTTATGGCACGAGGTAATGGCTTGTGGATGTTTTCTTTTTTTACCTTTCTCGAGTACCTAGCAAAACCCTTAATTCTTATCAATTCTAAGACTGCCTACGTAAGCACCTTGTCCTTTGTAAAGATAGATAATAATCTAAATTTAAATTGCATGGGTCTGAATCTTGTTAAACTTGCAGGATAAAGAAGGAATTACTATAAATAAACTAAAAAGTAAAAAAAAATACAGGCTAAACCGGGGTGCCTTTAAATCTCGTTATCACGCTGCTACAAAGACATCGTTTTGTATTTTATATACTTATATACTGGCGGGTCCTACCCTATATTAATTACTTGACATTTTTCAATTGAAGTAAGGTATAACACTGACTATATAAGGTACCCCTCAAAGTTTTCCAGAACTTTAAGTTTATAGTTTTTCTTACTGTAAAGGAATCCTGGGAAATGAGATAATAAACCTACCTGTACAAAAAACCTTTTCCTGAAGGAGAGCTATAGCTTGCGTACGCTCTAACAACAAATTGAATATCGTTTACCTTTTTACGCTAGAACACGGGCGCACTTTCCTTATGCTTATCTTTTTTGCCCTATAACTCAAAGAGGTTTTTATTAAAGTTTCTCCAGTTCAAGTTACAATTAATATTAAATAGCACCGGAATTCAAAGAACCCTATAAAGTAAAGGAAAAAAGCCTGCGATCTATTAAAGAATTTGTGAACTTCGGTAAAAGTTAGGATTTAGCCTCTTGTGTTTAGTCTTGTTTTTGGGCTGCTAGATATTAAGTATGAAGCCTATAGGGCCCTCGTTTTTAATTTACACTGTAACTATAAAATGAATTGAATTGCCCTAATTTTTGAGTTGCTCTTACCCTTTCGAAGAAATAAGAGTGCTCTTTTAAAAAAGCTGCAGCTCTATACTAAGGATAAAATCCAGTAGATAGCTAAAATTCTCAATAGAGTTTTTTCCACGGTGTTTTTTTGAAAAAGCGGGTCGGCCCTGATAAAATATAATACATGTACAGGCAAGTCTCCTTCAAGCTCCTTTGGTATATAGGAAAGCCTCAAAATTAAAAGATAATTTTGAGTTTATCTACCTATAAAAGAAGTTTCTATTTGAGTAATCAGAATAACAATAAAGCGAGGGAAGGGAATACCTCCGAAAAAGCAAGCTTCCTATATACCTGACCCGTTACTTTATAACGATTTTTACGCAATCTGGGGGATACCTTTCCGTTTAGTGTATGAATTTTAAGGAATTCCTCTGTTTCTGTTACCAAAAAGATGTCGTGTAGGTAGTATATTTACAAAGAATTCCTAAAGCGTATGGGTTACTCGTGCTATGGGTTTATTATTTTGAACCGTTGATATTTTGTAAAAACAAGCTTGACTTTAAACTTTAATCATCAAATAAACAGAGTTCCCTATTCTTATACTGCTATGATCTGGATGTTTTAATTAGTATGGTCGACCCTTTACCGACTTTAATTAGACTTGTATTTCCTAGGTATACCCGAGATTTCCACGTATCCAAGTGACTAAGCTTAGGGATCTAAAGGCCCCTTTAATATTGATACTGGGAATCTCCTACTGAAAAGTAAGATAAATGTAGCGTCATACTTCCTTACTAACCCCACCTCATATTTCTTATTGAAAATATACAAACTTCTTTGAAAAGCATCTGAATAAAACCCTTTAAGAAATCTCATTGGTGCTAAATAGGAGTATAACAAGATTTTAAGGAACTCCAAAATTTCTAGTGGAAAATTTATATTGCAAGTGTGCTAGAGTCTTTCCTAGCAGCTGCGTTTGGGTTACGTAAGTTATTTCATAAAAAGGATGAACTGCCGAGTTAAATGCAGATTGGCCAAAACTGGGTTACATTACATTTGATACACTTAAAATGCTTATTGATTCTACAAGCACTCCCGGAAAAGAAGGGCTCGGGAGTACCCTTATATTTATAGCGCAAGTTCTATAGTAAAAGCATATCGGAGCCCCTTGACTTGTTAGAAATTCTTAAGTATAATAACAGATTCGGCTGCGCCCTTGCTTTCTAATGACACTTAGGGGCTAACAAGATCTAGTTTCCTAAAAGAAGCTCCCGATACGAACGAGTCATTTAGCCACGGTTCCACCTTTTGTGTCTCTTATCCTCCACAGCTTTTAAGGTCTATCTACAGCTTTGTATTTATTAAAAGTCCTAGTACACAAGTACTTATTACAGCACAGTACAATACCTATTATGACTCTAATTTCAGCATACCGCCTCAAATCTATAAATTGAAATTCTTGTAATTACACCTAAGTCTCCCCTTTTTCAGTTCACAAGAGACTCCCCTACTTATCGAGTACTTGACCACCCACGGGCAGCCTTGGATAAAGCCCAATCTAACTTCAAGCCCTTTACTATATTGAATCCTCAAAAACTTCTATACAATCTTGTTTCCCTTTTTAGTACTCAGGATATCCTACGCTCCGCACGCGTCCCTCCACTTTGTAACTAGACCCCTATCATACAAAGCTCATATTGACAGGTATTCCTTAGCATGGAACTAGATTTTTAAATATAAAGGAGCCCTTCCACTTAGACTTTTGCTCCAGGACTTATTAGGAGTGCTTTGAGTTCGAGTAACAGGGGTCTATTAAGGAGGCTATAATTTAATAAAGTAACCAGCATTTTCTGTCGAAATTAGATTCTAACAGGGAGCTTCTCGTGGTGTCTGGGATTTAGGAGGAGCTCTAGGTTGATAGACTATAAAAAGTCGTGAAGGAAACTTAGTTTATATTCCATATTTTAGTAAAAACTACTCCTCTAAAAAACCCAAGAGTATCCTAGTAACCTTCATAACTTACTAAGGAAACTTGAAAAGAAACCACATTCTAACAGCGATAATACAAACCCGAGACCTCTAGAATTGAGAAAGCATAACAACTCTTAAAGGAACATATCTCAGAAAACCCGGGTCCCTTTTTAACCCTGCTTTAACAAATATTAGGGCACCCTCACTTACCTGACTAAAAGAAATCCCTTACTTGTTCTAGTAGAAACTGCGGGATTAACAAAGGGATATCCTCTATTTGAATTCATCAAGGTTAGCTGTTCCTTTTAACAGGTAATTTCGATGCCTTAATCTTTTTTAAGTTAGGGATTTCTAAAAGGAAAGTGTAGGTTTAAGCTGCGTTTTCGGAAATTTAGAAGAATCTCCTTGTTAATACTTTCCTTGCCCTCTTGCCCTAAAGAAAGAGTATATAATGCTTACCTAAATTGTTATTTGAGTTTCATTCATAGTACGTCGGGATTCTCTAAAAAAGAAATGTGGTTGGGCTTTAAAAATACCTGGGATTCCTCTTAATTTAATATCTACGTTAATGGCTAAAAGTATAGCATAAAACTCAATATATCTCATACCCTTTTGTGAACCTAGTATAAGAACTTCTCAATAAATAGATTTGTAAACGGCTTTCTCGACAAAGAACAAGTACTAGCACTGACGGAATTTGAAAATTCCAGCATTGCGGTATCTTTGAAAGAAAAAACACTTAAGAAATAAATACCCTTTGAAACTCTTTTGAACCTTCTAAGATTGTCCTGGAATACAACAGGATTTCTTTTGTTTACCTTGGGTAGTTTTATAGCTGCCACTGATAAAAGGGGAACTCCAGTAAGTTTCCCGTTAAGCACTTTTCGAGTTCAGAGTAGAGTAGTAGCAAAGGGTGAATAAAAAAAGTAAAGGGTTCTGTTCACAAGTATATTTAGTTTTACAATGAATAAGTATTACA
>JAYMTL010000072.1:0-96326 GCA_036897445.1 Pelargonium tetragonum | reverse complement strand
CTTTTAAGGAGTCCAAAAGATTTGACCGGCAACCTGAAAACTCTATAGAGTATTTCAACTTTGGGTGTATAGTACTAATTGTTGTTATTTACTTGTAGATTTTTAAGGGTTTCCTTTAACTAAAGTATAGGGTAAGCTCTGTATGATAAGGAAGTTATAACTACATAGATAACTCCAGTTAAAAACCCAGCGTAATCGTAAATTTTTCATAATAAAAGGAACAGGGCAAAATCAAGTTTTACATGGGCGAGACCGCTTTGCATCGAAATATGAATATAAAGATTCTCAAAAGTAGTATACTAAATTAGGAATTTTAGAGATTTAAAACTATAAAAAGGAATTTAAACAAACTAAAATCGAATAATTAATCGTTATATACTTTTGTCGAGGAACCGCCCTTCCCGGTAACACTTAGGCCCCTTAAGCAGCTTTTAAAAAAGAATAGCGTAGCCAATAAGTCAGTATTATAAGGTCCCTCTTATGGGTTCCTAGGAAGACTTTGAAATTCTATTTTTTATTAAGAGCTCCCTTTTTAAGAGAATGGCGCATTTCTTATAGAGTTTTTGGACTAAATTGTACAGGCAAAAGGGCATCCCTGCTAAAATTTTATAAAATCTTCGGGGTCCTTAGGTAATGCTTATAGCAGGAGGTACTCAAAGAGGGATGCCTTACTCTCTATCTAGACTGACTTGGATATCATAATTTCTCAAGGATCTTACCACGAAAAAGCATAAGGGATAGGCAAACCCAGTAAGAGAGTCCCCCTTTTTCCTCCTAAACGAATTTTCTAGATAAAGCTCACGAAAAAAGTCATAGAATTGAATTTAGGGTTTTCTTATTCACTGTCTTTTTTTAATCTTAACTCCTGGTTGTCAATTAGCTTCTTTAACAAGACTCTAATATCGATAAGGTTACCCTCCTAAAAAATTGACCTTATTTACTAAGCAGACAAGAATACCCGAGGACTGGCTTTAAGCTTTTGAGAACGGGTCATTTTTCATTGTTAGGAAGAAAAAGGAAAGTAATTATTCTTTATAAGGGCCTTTGTCCCAATTTTCTAGATTTTACTCATGAGCTTTTCCTAGCAAGCAAGGGGTACCCACTTGTATGAACAGAGGTCCCGGGTAAACTTTAATCCTTGTAATACACAACGAAATAAATATTAAAACTATACTCGAAACGGCTTAATCTGGGTGGATGCTGAGGGTATCCTCGAAAATTCCTTTTTACGACCTTTTTTAGATTTGCTAAGTAGACTCAGAAATTTTATCTACCATAAATCTAAAAAACACTCGCTAGCCAAGAAACATCCATGAAAGCGGAACTTTTCAGTAAGAGGGTTTTAATAACCTCGCTTTATAAACCTGATGCAGTAGAAAAGCCCTTTTAAAGGACCTCCTTTTAGTATATAACATATGAATACTCTTCAATTTCCATTAGCAGAAGTGTTAGTAAGGTGCCCTTGTTAATAAACTTTTATATCTCGCAAAAATTTTATAATACTAGATTTTTATGGCTTACTTTCTTTTTAGGGAATAGAAAACGGAAGAAGTCTAAGATTATCGCATCAAGTGGAAAATCACTAAGTGCAAAAGGCTTATTTAACTGAAAAATTCACAACTCCTCTTAAAAAAAAGTCTAGTAGAATCTTACGCACTATAAAACGGACTTCCTTTCCTCTTTATATAAGCGCCTCTTAGTTTTACAAGGAGTTCTAGCTTACTATTATAATATAGAACGGAGTCTTTTCCCTTTTAGGAGGCTGCTATATTAAAAAGCGGGAGATGGTTTTGAGACTTTTTTAAGTCTTGAAGTTACCTCAGGTTTATACTTACTAGTTGTGAGGCTCGCTTTTGGCGAAGTCAGAGAAGCTTAGAGATTTAGGGGTTTTTCTTTACGTAAGGTTTAACTTTCCAGGCCCAGGCAGGGATGCCCTATACATTGTTATATGTATTTTAACTTTTAGAGATACAGATTGACTTTTTTTGTAAAAGAGAACAAGGGCTCTTGGCTTTTAGAGAGTTGCTGAGAATAGCTTTATTAACTTAAGGGGCCCAAAGGGCGAACAACATGAAATTTATTAAAAAAGGGGGTGCTATACAGTTACGGTCAAGAATTCAAAATGTCTTAGGCCCTAGAAAATAAGGACTACACAAGGAATAAGCCTGCGGTCAGGACTCTCTAAAGTCAAGAAATGTAAGACAAATTAGCATACCAATCCAGTTGTACTGTACAGAGAGCCCGGAAGATCCAGAGGGAACCCTTTGAAAAAGGAGTGTAGGATTTAATAGATATAATATAGTAATTGATCGAATACATCTAAATATAAATAAGGGGTCCGTGGATTGTTTATTTTCTAAGGTTAATATGGGTCTTCACTTACTTCATAGAGTCTGAGGGTTAAAAGTAGAAATTAGCATGAGTGCCCTTTGAGTAGTATTACTACCAAAAACTTTAGGAATTTTATGGGCCAAGGCAATTTGTGGCTATAATTTTTATCAGTCAAGTCTTCTACGGAGCATCTAAGTGTAGAATCCGGGCTGCCCTTTTCTTTTCTAAAATTAGAGGGTCCCCGGTGTCCTATATTCCTGCTTTACGATTTTTAAGAGTATATATAATGGAATACTTGTTATATAAGTCTTTATGAAAAAAGTATGATTGCATATTGGGTTGTATATTCCACTTTTTTTTTTACCAAGCTTTTAGGGTATTCCCTAAATTAGAATTTAGGGACTACAGGGCCTCTTTTAGTTAAAATTATAGGATATCTTTTTTTAGTAGAGAGGTTTTTCTTACCTTCGCACAGGGAGGCTCTGAGAGTTTCTCACCTTTGGTAATCCTTCTGGATTTACTTTATTACGTTAAAAGTACTAATACAAGGGTTTCCTAAGGTAGTCTAACTGGGCTAAACTAGTAGAACAACATTACGCACCGGCTTGTAAAGGATGCCCTATAGCGTTTTCTTCTTAATTCAAATTTTGGTGTATTTGATCTTTTTTAAAAAAGGGGCCTTGTTATTAAATGAATTTTTCTTAGAAAGTACTTATTGAGGAGTATAGAATCCACGCTCTACTTTATTAACTTAAAAAGGCGGAGTCTCTGGATCGGGAGGGAAAGGGGACCTTTTAAAAGGGAGTGGGGCATGTACGAATAAAAACTAGGAGCTTCTAGACAAAATGAGAGTCTTTTACTTGAGAGTTAGCCCTAAAACTGTTATCGAGTTCAGCGTATGCTGCAAGCTAAGAAAAAAGGGGTTCCGCGAGGGGCTTACAAAAAGCTAGAGAGGCAGTTCACTATTATTAGAAATTAAAAGGTCCGTTTTCAGATAGTAGTGTTAAAATCAAAAAGTTTCATCAATAAGGGATCACTTCATTTTAAATCTAGGTTTCATGCAGATATAAAAGGCCTCCAAAGCTAAACTATAAGGGAGCCTTCTAAAGCCAAAGAATACTATATTATACAAAATTGGTACTAGCTTCTCTCAACTATTTAGTTAAATATACAACACGGTTATCCTGACAACAAAGCACAGGCTTTCAGTTCTCCTACATTTATGCTCCTTTTTAACAGGTTAACCTAGGACTACTCCACGGAGTTCTCTCTACTACCAACTATTCAAGTTTGTTCTTTAAGATTAAGATATAGGACTTTTTTCTTAAATCATAATACGCAGGGTGCATATTTAACTGGCACAAAGGCATCTCCTATCTAGCGAACTACTAACCCTTTATTAGAGCAAAAGAGTTTCTCCCCTTTCTCCCGATAGAAGTCATTATAAGAAGAGGCACTCTCTAGAAAGGAATATACAAATTAATTGGTAATTGAGCCGGACCTCTTTTAAACGCTTTAGTATAGGTAACGAAATTAAAAAGCTAAAACAACCCACAACATCCGATCTATAAGAAAAAGGTTTCAGATACAAACTTCATTCCTGAAACTGTACGGCTACAACTCCGCTTTTGAACAGGGGTCTCTCTTAACATATACTTAATTAATGAGCAACACTTTATCGAAGTAATTACGTCAATAAAGAATAAAGGAAGATTTTACACTTGGAAAAAACCAAGGAAAACTCGCTGTAACATATTAAGGTGAATTGCAGATCAGGTTCCCTTTCAATTCTATTTAGAGCTGCTAAAGTCCTATCCTAAGTATAAACAGTGACAAAAGTAAAATAAAAGGGTATTCTCTGTGTCTGTAATAAGCAAAGCTATAATTAGAACTCCTTTTGCTTCGTAACTTTTTTGATAAGTAGAGTTTAAGGCTCCGTTTGTTCAAAATTTTTGTTAAACTTCCCTCGCGGGAGGGCGTCCCTTAAAAATTGTTCTATAAATTAATAAATATTATATACCGTGCGAATCCCTTGTAATACATATATAACATTTATACCCCTTCGATCCTGTTCTGGAAAAAGATAGGGGAGTGCCCTCTAAAAGGAATCCTTTGAGTAACTAGATGTTATAAGCCTGCAGAAAATACCTTATCAAGTCTATGTTTACCTTACTTTTAACTCCTGGTACTAGAAAATGCGGGGGATATCCCATAAAACTTCAAAACTGCTGCTTGATAGAAACAAATTCTATTTAGTGTAGCATCCGAAATTTTCATCCTTAGTAGCAAACTCCCTTCAATTCGACCTAAGCTTGATTTTTTAAGTAGGTAGGGAATAAGCAAAGCATAAGTAAATTGCAGCAAGTGGCAAGGGTTTCCGGGTTGACAAGGATTTTTTTGCAATTAATTAAGGTATAACTGAGAAAGTATGGATCTAAAATACATTACGGCACTTTTGTAATAAAATCGCTTAGATTAAGGAAGCCTTTATTGTAGAGTGCGTAATATTCGACGGGGCGTGAATTACGGAATAAAATCAAACTAAAACAGAGACTCCTTATAAAATAGAATGGAAGGGTTCAAATGAAAAGAAAATTTAATATAAGGGGATGCCTAAAATATAAAGTAGTTATAATTGCTTTCTCTTAGCTTAGGACCGAGTAAAGAGGTGGAGCTACGGATTTCGAATAAAGTAGAGTTAATGAATTAAGCTAATAAAGAGCATTAACTTAAATACACAATAAAAGCGAAATTCTTTACCTATAACCGGCAGTTCCGCGGCTTTTAAGTTTTTTTGTACATCTCCGGTTAGAAAGGTCCTGTTTTTATATACTTTTCAACTATCGGGTTTGAGAAGAAACTAGCAGAGCTGCTGAGGGCATGGCAGCAAAACTTTTATATTACAAGGAATACTTCGCGGGTAACCCGTTATCTAATAGAACTATATTAAAGCATTTCATTTCGTAAAACTTTAGTAGTTGACTCTGAAAAAACCCAATTATCCCTCTCGTCTCCCCTTACCTATAGATCTTAGAATTCTCCCGAGTCTGCAAACTCTTAGCTCTTAGTAAGATGCGATCTTGTTCTAGTATAAGAGTTT
Source organism: Pelargonium tetragonum (assembly GCA_036897445.1). Classification (NCBI taxonomy): domain Eukaryota; kingdom Viridiplantae; phylum Streptophyta; class Magnoliopsida; order Geraniales; family Geraniaceae; genus Pelargonium; species Pelargonium tetragonum. The sequence continues at coordinate 90,895 of JAYMTL010000072.1, read as the reverse complement.
CCGCTAACTTAGACTAATGCTTCGGCATTTCGGGCTGTAAATAAGCAACAACTCAATAAATAGGGCGCCCTTTAAGGAAACATTCCCGGCACCACAACTAGTTTCTTCACTTACTTTGCTTAGAACTGGATTTTGCTATTTGTCTCCAGGATTCCTACGAGCTCAAATTTGAGCCTACTTTCTCTAATTTTCTAGACCATTCGAGTCATTACTTTCTTATAACTATAAGCTTATTATTTTCAAAGTAAGCTAATTTAATTAAATCTCGTGCCTTAACTAGAGTATCTTGCAAATTCCGGTTTAAAAAGGGGCCCCGTAAAGTATCTTGCTGTTAATAACAAGCTTTTGCTTTACTATATTACTATAAAGACAAAAACCTACCAAAAAGAGACCTTATTTAATTTAACTACGACTTATATCCAAGTCAGGTCCTGCTCTCTCCTAAGAAGGAGGCCCGCTTAGGAAAGGAAAAACCTAAAAAATGGCACAGCTTGGGAGGGGTAGTTACAAGTTCAATTGAGGTATACCATTAGCAAAGCTAGGAACCTAAGTAATACTATGAAAATGCAAAAGGAAGGAGATCTCATAACACATAACAGAGTACGTTAATAAACCGGCAATCCCTTGACAAAGACAGCTACCTATGCAATTTTCTTCTTAATTTCTCAATCTTTGAAAGGAAGAGGGCCTTCTTGAAACACTCTTAGAACAGAAACTTTTCATAGCTCTTTGTGACGAATAAGGAGCTTTTCCTGTTTGATAAGCAATTTTCATACCAGCATCTAATAGAAACTAAAGAACACACCCTTTCTTTTATTAAAGAACTAACTCTACAATTCTACACCGGGAGCTTTTTGTTAGTAATCCACAAACTGGTTTTATTCTAAATAAAATAAAACTTTGGTAAAGCCCCGCCCTTGAGTCCTGCAACATCCGTATATCTACAGCTCTCTCAAAAAGACCTTAACCTCTTATTGAAATTTCTTTTTTATATAAACCCCTTTAATTCCGGCAAGCTGTCAATATTCTTTGTTTTTATTTATTCTTGTTTTGTTAAACAACCAAAAATTAGCAGGATATGTGGTAATACCTAGAGCACAGGGAGGGGTTATAGGTATAAGCGGCACTATAATCTATACTTCTTAGTGTAGGCAAGAACTCGAGTTTTTCGGGCTGTAATTCAGGACTAGATTTTTGTGAAGATAAAGGGTTAATTTACATGGATTTTCCTTTTAGGTATTCTATTGCCCTCAAGCTTACGCATGTTTGTACGCACTCCTTAAAATTTCTAGTAAACTAATAAAAAATTCTATAGACTTTGTTTATAAAGAAACCCACCCTATTAAGTAAGTATTTCGCTAATTTGAATAACTCCTAAAAACCCGAGAAAAAGCAAACTGAGTCTAAGACCTTTATACTAGCTTACATTAAAAAAACCCTTTTATCTCCGTTTTTATCTCCGTGGGGTTTTCTCTTATACCAAAAATACCTTACTCGAAATTTGCGTCTCTTACAGCATATTTCTAAGGCTCTTTATTATATTAATTCTAAAGTAACTCATATATTTCATTATTCCAACAACTAGCTAAAACTCAGTAATCAAGAAAAGGGGCTCCTTTAAAATTATCAAGAGACATGTATTATCTCCCGTTTTATTATCCAACTCTGGGTAGGGCATCTCTTACAAGTGTTTTCTAAAAAGTGGGCGGGAAGGCTCGCCCGAGTCGAGCTAAAAAGGAATTTTCCGTTTTAAGATGCCAAGCACTTAGATTTTACAGAATAATATGATTGTAAGGGCTTTGTGTTGCTATTCTTTCCTGTGTAGAAGTTTAGCGCGCTTTTAGTTAGTATAGACGTGTATGAAAAACCTCAGGTTTCTTTTATGCACTCTACCTAGGTATTTTCTAAGATTTATTGCTTTTCGAGAGTTTCTCGGGCGGGCCTTTCTTTATATAGAATATAGAAAAAGGGTCTTTGACTCCCGGTTTACTCTTAATTAATAGGTACCGAATTCGAGTGGCAAATAAGCTCCTTTTAGCTGAAGTTCAAATGAAATGAAACGAAATCTCTAATCATAGTAAGAATTTTATAGGAGTTTTAGTGCAATTTGTCATATCTTATTAATTACTAAGCCCAAATTAAGGCCGGGTTACCTACTCTTGGATTTGAACCAAGGACTCTCGCCTCTGTTTAACCTCGAAATGGATTTCGTGAGCACGCTATCTTTAAATATGAAAGAAAGAGCTACCTAAGCATAGTCCTCACCTCTCTATATTCTTTCTTTTGCAGTAACTTTTTACTCTACATCCAAAAGTCCTAGTACTCTTGGGGAGTTTTAAATGAATTTTTGAGTACACGTTAATACTCGTTTATTGCTAGAACAAAGCATGTTAAGAGTTTCCCCTGAAAATTCCTACAATTTCATTATGGACCTTTTAGATTTAGAAAAGGACCTGGTACCCTTATCCACTGCGCTTAGGAATTCCTTCTTTAAATGTACTTGGGGACCCTAAAACAAATATGATATCATAAAGAAAGCAACTCCCCAGCATTATAGATATTCTCTCTTGAAATTCCAACAACCAAAAATACCTGGAAAACAGAGCCTGCCCGTTAATTAACTCCCCCTTTTTACTGGCTTACAACTAAAAACAAATGAAGTTCATTGTCAAGGAATACCTACTAAAACGGTTAATGAGTCTATAGGCAAACTATTACCGATTTATTGTGGAATCCTACCTTACAGACTAGAAAAACACAGCTACCAGTCATAAAATAAACAGCCCGACTCAACTTCTTTAGTTTTCTTATTCTGAACTTCTTTGACTTGCTTTTATTGACTTACTACCTTTTGACTTTCATGACTACTTCTGAGTATGATATATACCCTTTTGTCTGTTAGGATAGGACTTAGAAATTTCATTTACTGGGCTAGGAAGAGATAGATAAGAAACTAAGGTAGGTGTAGAATAGAAGGGATTATAAGAAGAACTAAAGCGAACAGCCTTAAAGTTACTGTCTAGAATGCTGTTTATCAAGAGTTTAGGTACTCAAAATTTAACTCGTCAGATTTGCCATATTTAAATTCTTTATCGAAAGGTGAGCCAAAGCCTAGTTATTATAGTGCTTTTATGCTAGGTCTTGAATTAAGATTAATAATAGATCTGCACCAGCCCGCCCTATGGATTTCCTATAAAATGGTAACTCTAGTCAAAAAGGAAGCGCTTGTACTTAGAGTGGCAGCCCTTAGTTTCCGTTTAGAGTCCCGCGCATATACAAATTACACTTTTATAAAGCTCCTTAGCTGTTACACAAGGTATCCCCGGTCTAGTAGAAGAGTAAAGTAATACCTATTGATTTGATTTTTTACAAGCAAAAAAACTCTTTCATACAAAATTTCTAGAATATGCTAAAATTTTACAGGGGGGACTCCTTTTAGTGCTTCCTATTGATGAAAGTAAATAGTTCAAAAACCTAATTAAGATGAGGAGTTCCACAGGTAATTCGTATCTTGTTTTGTAACTAAATATTTCTGAGATTTATTAACAACGTACAGGGAACCACTTTTAAACCATTAAGGTTATCTATATACAAAAAAAGCTTGATTTTTATCTCTGATCTTTATCAAAAGATAGAAGATTCCCTTTCGGATTCTCGCGGATAACCCGGGTTTTTAACAGGTAAAGTTATATAACAAAACTCTATAGCACAAGAAACCCTTTTATGAACAAAGCTTCGCTATAGAAGGGATCGACACAAATATTGGGATAAGAAAAAGGTTCAGAATTCCAACCTTTAAGATGAAAAGCACTATTCTATAGTTAGACAAAAGAATTTTAACCGGTTTTCTTGAGATAAAGCAGCTTTCCTATATTTGTATTAAATAAAAGACTAAACCTCGACTGGAATATTATAGAACTTTATCTTTATAAGGAATTCCTAATTAACAGATCTGCTATTATATAAAGATTTGTGTGAGTGGGTTCTAAGCCCTAATCAATATAGTAGTAAAATAAAGCAAAGAAACCCTCGGTTATACTCTATTTCGAGTAAAAAAGAAGCATCTACACAGGAACACTTATTACTTCCTGACTCTCCATTCCAGTTGTTTTAAAAACCCTTAATCACTTCTAAAAGCTCAAGTACATTGTGTATTGAATTACGAAAAAAACAAGCTTTTTCCTTATGATATAAAGGAGATGCTTGAAAACCCAAGAGAATTCGTCAATTTCTTAACCTTTATAACAAGTTTTTTTATTTAACATTTTCTTAAAAGTCTTTATAAATTAGGTTCTGGTTTTCTAGAGAGTTTAAAGATTTTGTTCTATAAACACAGGAGAATTTTTTTCTTGGTTGTTGTTGAGAGTAGATTCCTAGGTGAAACTTACAGTTTAGGAGATTCCCTTTGTTCAATGTACGAAGTGCTTAGAGAGGATTCTGAGGATAATAATTGTAGCTATTTTGTATTCTAAGCTGATGGTAAAGGTATTACTTCAAAGAAAATTCCTTGGTTTCTTAGTTTAAAGCAGATAATCCAATTTTGTATAGAGGGCTTGGAGGTAGGGTAAATGAACACTTTATTGAGGAGAAGGAAGACTTTATTTTGTGGAACAAAGTCACTTTGAAATATAGAAAATGTAGATAGGAGGAGTCACTCTGGATAATCCTTTAGATAGAAAGCGCTTATTCAGCTTAAGGTATTGAGTTTTCCCCAATATCAGATAAGGTTGAATTTGTTAGATTTACTATGGGTTTGTGCTAGAGAAAACTTGAGACTTTCCTGGCGCGAGTATGCCCTTAGTCAAGAGTAACCCCTAATTTCAATGCTATCAAAATAAGTTCTTGTCAATTAAAAACGGGAGCCCTAGCCAAGCGGTAAGGCATGAGTCTGCAAAACTTATAGACGTAGGTTCGAATCTGACGGGTTCCTGATTGCATATACTATTCTTCAATTTCTTCAGATATTTCTTGTACTACTTAGGGTTACCCCTCAACTAGACACCAAACAAAAACTTCTGTTACACTATTAATTACATTACCTTGTCAAATCTTTCCTAAGTTGATAAGCAAAAGTAGGGACTTTTGTGATAGATCCAATACAGAAGCAAAATCCCAATTATCAGTAGGATATTTTCTTGGTCAAGCTTTTTTTTTGGCGCTCTCCTTAATATATAGCTTACTTCTTACTAAGGGACTCTTTACTTGAGCTAGGATACCTTGGAGCGTACAAGAACATAAAATTTCTTTCTATCTGACCTAAACAGGGCTTAAAGCTCTCCCCCTTATCTACGGAATGGTCTTTATATTACATTAATATTAGCTTTATGGGTCCTAAGAACTAATATTAATTATGACAAGGCAGGACATACTATAATTCCATTACCACAAAATACTAAAAAAGGGAAATTCCCCACTTCTGAATCAGATACAACAAGGGACTCCAGCCAAAAAGTTTAAAAGGGCGATAATTTTACTTAGAAGCTTCTGGGAATCCATCGGGTTTTTTGCGCCATAACTTTTTTAATAATCCTGCAGGCTGCGCAGAATAAATTCACGAAAAAGTTTCTCTTTTCTTTTATTTAGCACTCCTTGTAGAAACCTTTTAACTTTGTTTTAAATCATTATTTTAGAAGCCATAATTGCTGAGTAGCAGGTGTAAAGTTCTATTTAAAAGGGTACTCCGTGTGCGGGTTTCGCCTAAAATAAAAAAGGGGTAACTAAGGCTTTATTCCTTGATAGAACAAATTAGGGGTTTCACCAATGGGTTTTAAAGTCTTAGTTCTGAGTTAACTTATAAAAAGAAAGTTGGGCTTGTTATGTAGACAAATACTAAAATCTATTTATTGGCATCATAGTTTGAGTAAACTTTTATTTAATGGTATACAGGACTCAAGGCTCCTTACTAAATAAAAATGACAGGAGAAATCCCTTCTTTCTTGGTTTGGTCAAGAGCTCCAAAAGGGGGTCGAATAGAAAACGAATTACTCGTCATAGTTTGAGCTGTGAAAGTGTTAGCACTAGAAGAGAGTAAACATTTTCTTTTCGAAGGAAAGGTTCATTTTGCAGTAATAAGAGTAAGAGAGTACTAAACAAAAAAGCTTGTGAGTTTGCTAGGGTTCCTTGTTATACGAATTTTATTGAGTTAATTAAGTATTTTGTTTTCGAGGCATTCTACTTGTTAAATTACAAGACTTGAAAAGTTATTTTTTTAGGGTTAAACCTCCCTATTAAGCAAGGGCTTTTTATAAATATGGATTAGTAGGATGACCAGAACCCTTTTGAAGGAGCAACCCAAATAAAGGAAAACCTTCTTCTACTCGACCTGCAGCTGCTTTTGTGAAACAACACAGATAGGGATTTATGCTCAGTACTTTAGACTCAAAAACTTCTGATTATCCTAAGAAACAAAACCAATAATTACGCAAAAGTTCCTCTGTTCCTCACTAAGTTTTTGCGGCGAATCTCCGCGAGAAACGGGGTTTTCTGAATAAATTTCAAGTTACATTGTAGTTTGAAACCCAAAAAGAGAAATCTTGTACAAGGGGATCTCATTAGTATAGAATTTACCTAACTCTCTGCTATCTGATAGAGCAACTACCCGATAAACTAAAAAAGAATGCGTTATATGAAAAATACAGAGCTAAATCTTTAAAATAATTCGAACAAAAAAATATAGGAGCTACCCAATTTACAGCAATTCAAGAGTAAAAAGGCTCCCTCCTTAACTATTATTACATCCTATTCCTAAGGGCATCCCCCGGAAATTACGACATAAGCTGCAGCGACTACGTATGGCGTTTTATTCTTAATAACCTATTACTTACTTTTACAAAGCTAGAGTAGGCAAAATTTCTTTACAACGAATAATGGGTTTCAAGCACAATAAAAACCTAGAAAATTTTCAAGCCTCCCCACAAAGGGTAGCGGCTCCTTTTCAAATAGGCGAATTTATCAGTCTACCGGAGTGCCCCAGAGTTACTCCTTGGTGTCAGGAACTTACGAATATACTTTTTTCTTTACGAGTTACATAAAAGAGAGAATTGAACTAAGATATTTGGCATATGGAGTTCCACTTCAAACCTTTACAATAAAAAATTTAGTGCTTCTAGTGGCCTGAAATAAGTTTAGTAAAGCAAGAAAATCGACTTGTATAAGTCAAACTACTCTACTAAGTTCAGAGATTCTAACTTAGACTTTCCAAGGATACACTGCAATTAGCCAATCAACAGTAATTTGGGTAAATACTTGTAGTTCCGGGTGGTAATACTTTTAAATTCAGTGCTGGAGCTGTCAAGGATTTATACGGAGCCCGTTGTCCGGGGGTTAACCCCTAAACTTTATAGGCCTATTCAGAACAATCCGGGGCTCCAGGTTGGGTTTATAAAACCTAAGGCTTATCCTTTTAATAACGATTCTAGGAGCTTTTCTGATGCTTTTAATTATATATTTAAGTTTTTTGGAAGGGGCCCCCCTCCCATACTATTACTATCATGCTATATTACTAAGACTAAAGGGTTCAAATAACTTATATTGGCCAATAGCTTAGACCCAAGAGCCTGGTAAAGAGTATGCACACCCACTTAGCCACCCCGTTTTCGAAGATATAGGCAGCCTTATAGAGTATACCCAGCTAAGGGAATCCTAGGGACGGGAGAGCGCTGCAGAGGCTATAGAAAATAAATAAGCAACCTCCTGTGCATTCTTTTATAATGAGCTAAGCCAGCATAAGGGGAAAAACTGATACTACAAGACGTATCAATTTTGCTGATACAGGCTTAAAACAACTACTCAATTTTTAGAGGAACAAAACTAAATTTAGGGAAAAAACACTTAACTTAAGTATTGCAAATTTTTGATAAAGAATCTAACAGGTTCCCGTAATATATTGCTAGAAAAAAGCGTTACCGCCCAGTTTAAATCCAAGAAGACTTTAACTTCGTTACCTTCCCCCGTATCTTTTACAAGTAATATCAAAAAGCATCTGCTAGGATAAAAACCAGCTTTCTCACCAAGCTTTTTACATTTAAAGACCCAGGTTCTAGTTTAAAGGAAATCGGAGGGCCCGTTATATCAATTATAAAGGAAGACTCCCAAGCTTAAGAGAGGGACCCCTTGTATATGTAGCAGAGATTTCATTCAAATTAAGGGCTAAAATTCCAAGTCAACAAAAAGAGGAGTGCCCATGTAGAGATCCTTAGATTAAATAAAATTCTTAATGAAATTATTAAACTAAGAAGCGGTGCACTTTAAAAGGAATAATAAATTAACACACAAATCTCAAAAAGCCAACCTGAAAATAACTAGACTCTAGAAACCCAAGAATTTCCATATACAATAGGGTCAGACTTTATCAAAAAGGAACATATAAGCAGTAATTTACGGCACCCCCACTATATCCTAAGGGAGCCAATCCTATATCAATCTTAAACCTTTGATTAGTCGAGCAAGTAGCAAATCATAAAAGAGTCCAGAGATTTACACTTAATTAAACCTTAGACTCCCTTAGTAATAAAGGTAAATTTATATTACGGCAGCTGCCTCTGCTATATCTCAAAACTAAAAAAGTCCGCTCCTCTTAAATTAGAACTCTTCTAGTATCAAAGTAAGGCTTAAGGGTACCCGCACTGGTTTACTCCCCCCAAGCTTTATATTTTCTTTTTGAGATAGAGCAAGGGATACGTCCGCTTTAGAGTAGTTTTTCATTTTAGTTATGAAGTGGTTAGTTAAGGGCCTTAAAAAAAGGTTGATACTTTATTATCTTACAAAACCAATTTGGTGGGCTATAAGGATTGAAAAGTGAGGAATCGGAATACTTACAAGAGGCTATTATTGATCTCGATGTAACTGAGAGACTTGTAAGCTAAATTCAGTGTATGAAAAGAAAGCAAAGTCTGGATATTGCACATTAGTTGCCTTTTTGAACTAGTGAACCTCCAGTGATTTAAAAGGCTGCCTCCGCTCTTGGTGTGTTGAAAGACCCCGACCCGTTATTATAAGATTATACAGAAATCAGGTTATACTATAAAAGTAAAGAAAATTCGTAGTTATAGAATCCTTTATAAAAACAAGTTATTCAGCGGTTGCTAAAATCTTTTTAATTCATCTGCTAGCTATCTAGTATAAACCCTTTTCTATGAAGTACCCAGGAGCTGTACTTAAAAATTTTTACTTAGCTATATACTTATTCTAGGCTCGCTCAGTCATAGTCATACGGGCCGTAAAAAGAGTGCTTTGTAACGTAATTAAAGATAAAAAAACATTTGGATAGGGCCTAGAGGTCTCTCTCTATTTGCTTAACTGGGCTAAATTGCTGCAGAATTAAAGAGTTCCGCAACTAAATTGGAATTAGGTATTCCTCAAAAGAATAATGTAAAATACAAAAAACTAGACAATCAAAAGGAGCTCTACAGGTTATCCGTTATTTAACAATACCAAAGGGATTTCCCTTCACAAGACACTAAAATAGGCAGCCCTTTTAAGCTGAACATACAACTAGGATTGAACTTAACTCGAAAGCCGAGAGTCTAATAAAGCTAGAATTAAAAGAGTTTTATAGAAGTAGACCGTTCTAAAAATCTCTCTTAATAAGGAAGGAATAAAGCGAGTCCGCCATATCTTACTCAGCTGTGAATTAAGTGACTCCTTGTAAGGATTCAAATATCTTAGTATAGTAATTTCGGTTTCGGCTCCTTAAAAAAATGTTTCTTGCTTTAAGTGCTTTTTTTTCTAAACAGGAATAACTATAATTACACACTTCTAGAACTCAAATATCTTCGTGCAATGACCCCTTTTTAGGGCCTGATATACATAGCAACAACTAAATTTATAACATTTTTTTCTTAGAGATAATATCTTTTTGTGACTTTGATTTTTATAAGGAATTCCTTACTTAGCAGGCTTATAGTAAGTCAGATACGGCAAAAGCCCTGAATAATAGACGCGGCAAACCCTTTAATTCGGAATTAAATTAAAGCTCTCATTTGGCAGAACATGGTTTAAAGTCTCTTCTTTTCTTATATATAACTCACTTTCCCCTGGAGCTTGAGATAGAATCTAAGTTAAGTCCTCAATAGAGGTGCCTTTGCTTATAAAACAGAATGAAAAAATATTATATACAAGATTTTTGTCTACCGATTTCGCAAACTTCGGTACTTTTTTTAACTGAATTGTTGAAAAAGAAAGTAGAGGCATTTCTTGTGACTGTTTTAGTAAGAGCTTGTAGGGGTCTCATATTGAACGCAGTTATTTTAAAATTTTAAGGCTTCGGCGCCACAAGTCCTTATTTCCTTTTAAGTATATATATATATTTTTTTTTTGATTTATTACAAAAGGCTTCCCTTACGAACGGGAGTTCTAGTATAAAAATCAAAAGTATATTCCTAATTCGCTTTGATATCAGGTTCTTTTCTTTATAACGAGACTTAGGATTTTTGAAGTTAGGGCACCTTCTTTTCTAATTATGCGACTCCCTATATTTATCAACCTCTTCAAGTAAGGTCCCGTAGAAAAGAGCTTTTTTGTAATCTAGTATTAATTTCCTGCCCATCTGAAACTAAGACTAAACGGGAAAAACCCCATCCCAAAATGATAGCGCTGCTTTTTATTTCAAAAGGGCTTAATATAAAGAATTTTTTTAGTGCTTTGCCTTTTCTCAGGATTACTAGTTAGTTGATAACTCCTCTCGTTAAGCCCGGAACTCTCAAGGGCAAGCTAATTAGTAAAATCTTAAAGGATCGACTACACAAGATTTCGGACTTCCGGTCATGAGAATAACTCATAAAGCAAAAAACTACACAGAGTAGGTTAAGGTTTCACTTTCCCTTATTTAATAGGCGTTTTGCCTATAAAGCGGACGCTCAATATTCGTGTATGCGGATGTACATCGGCGGAATAGCTACAAGCCCTAAGTTAAAAGAATCCTCAAAGCTTTACAAAGGGGAGTGCAGCCCAGGGAAAACCCTTATACTAATTATACTAAAAGCCTTGGCTGGAACTGGAAAGAGAGTAGAAAAGATCTATAACTAGGGGAAAGGAAACATATGCTTGTGATAAATATACAGAAATCCTAAAGCTAAGCTGATAAAGCTAAGAGGGATTTACTGGGGTATTATCTAAAATGAAATATCTTGAAGTTGCTATGAGGAAGGGGAAGTATGAAAAGCAAAAGTTTTCGGGAAATTGCATCTTACTTATTTTAATTAGTAACATTTATAGTGAGTACTAAGAGCTTTGGGTATATTAAAAATAGCTAATCCGTGTAAGGTTTATCCAAGTAAAGTAAGATTTTTATAGGGTTCCTTTTTTTGTTATATACTAAAGTGCCCTGCTTCCCGAGCCGAGTAAACCTTGGCAGTTAAAGGCCAGAGAAATTTTCATCAAAAGTCTCAGAAAGGAACCTACCTAAATTCTTCTGAGCAGCACAATCCCGCGTCAAAGTACGCTACTTAAATCACATTTACTAGCTTTTTAATTAACTTAAAATGAGGCTCAATTTAGGATTCTTCTTACTTTTCAAACTGTACTTAGTATTCTGGCACTCCTGTGACAGGGATTCGAACCAGGGGCTTTTCTATGAACGAATCTCTTGCATTAGTTAGTATTACTGAGATGGGATCTTTATCTAAACTTAATGCGGTTTACTAGCTCACAGGGACTTGAAGTTAAGAAACCTCTACTAAGTTAAGTGAATCATGTGCTGATAAGAATCTTGCAAACAAATTAAAGGAAACATGTTCCTAGATATACTCAAAAAGAAACTTCCTCAACAGGAGCTCCTATTGATAAATAGCCAAGCCCAAGCCTCTGAGCCTTAAACGGGATACCCTGAATTACACCTTATATTAAGAATGCCCCTTGGCAGTTAATAGAGCAAAACCCGGTTAACCTTAAGAATACTCCTTATTTAAATTTAAACTAACAGGAGGCTCTTAAAACCTTAAAGAAAGAACTGGTGAAGACTCGCCCCTATAACTTGATAGAATAAGAAGTCTCTTCTCTTGCGTGCAACTTTTAACGGGGGGATAACTTAGATAGGATAGGAATTAGCTTGACTCTCCCAGGAGATTATAAGAGTCTTTGCAGCCCTACTAAAATTCCGGAACAACAAGCCTCTTAAAGAAAAACCTGCCAACTACGAAGGGGCTGAGATTAAGTGACCCCTTTCTTTCTTTTATACAACCCTCTTTTCCTCCAGAACTTCGTGGCTTATAGGATACCCTACTACTTTTCTTTCATTACGCCAAAAGGTATAAGAAAAACTTTTTAAGAATTTTATAAAAACGCAGAAAAAAATCTTTAGCTAAAAGCGCGTTAAAACTTGTTAAAGCCTACCATAGAGTTTGCTTTTTAACCTAGTTATCCTATCAGGTGCTACTTCGGATTTCCTACCGAAGGGCTTCTATTTAACGGTTTCGAGGAACAGCCAGTTCCTGAGTAGTACTCTTGAGCCAAGAAAATTTATTTAACACTTAAGTCCGAGAAGATGGGGGCTTGCCCAGTTTAATAGTTTAATACACGAAACGGATAAAGTCCCGGTCTGTGAAGCATTAAAAATCTGTAGAAATTTCATAAATAAAACGAAAAAAGAAAGCCTATAAGGAAAAATCTTCCTTGCGATCCAAGAGCCCGCTTTGGAAACAGAGGAACAGGCATGAACATGAAAGCAACTCCTTACACCCAATTACACTCAATTAAAGACTTTCCTTATGTAAAATAGAATATCATAATTAAGATAAAGGAAGACACAAATGAAACCGAACAATATCAAATTATCCAAAATGTCTTCTTTCTGTCGCTATGGGTTTTAAGGTGGTTGGTTTTCCTATTACAGCTTTTTGTTTAAAAATAACTCCTATTCTTTTACCTTACAGCACTTGTTCCTAGTATACGTGCTGAGAGATCCCTCTTTTAACTAAGTTACCCCAGAAAGATTTCCTGCCAAACCCACAGGAGAGCTTTTAATGTTTAAAGAATTCTTAATGAAACGAATAGAGTGGGGTAATAGGGTATGGGCTAAAGAAGAGTGTAAGACTTTATAGGTAAATCTAGGAATGAAGTACAGAAATTGCCAATCAAAGGGGATTCTTTATAATTTATAGAGTTCCTTGGAGTAGTCATTCTCATTTCAAGTTTTTGAGTCTTAATAAAACCGGTATTCTCAAGACCAAGACAGGTGATACAGAAGAGTAAGAAATTTCTTGAGGTTGGTTATAACGTAAGGAGGAATACTCAATACACTCTAATGCATTACCCTTCCCCGGGGTGCCTACGATCGAGTAGACTAAGGCTTTCCAATCTAACTAAGTTTCTATCCTCTCTATAGCAGTAACTACAAAATGAAATAAAGAGGTAATATCCTTAAACAATCCAAAACTACCTAATAAAATGAGAACACTTTCTATAGGGGATTCCTCTCCTAAGACCCATCGTTCGTTATAGAATACTACTAAACTACATCTCTATTACTGTCTATTCCATAACTATTTTCTATAACTTCTACCTCCTAGTAAGAAAGATTCTAATAGACAATATACTTATACAGGGAAAAGTAGGCAAGATAGTTTTTTTTAAGTTCCTATAATCCTAGGTATAGCTAATAAAAAAAGGTACAGGGTCTCCATAAGAGTAGGAAGTAAGTATCTGTCTCTAGCAAAGATTAAACTCTTTATCTCAAAGTTAGTACTCTGTATACCAAAAAAGATCGGGAGATTCTCTTAAATGGGAAGATACGCAAAAAGGGTCCTCGATAATATAGCTAGAGGTTTTAATTTATCACCGTCGTGTACAAAGAAACTTAGTTTTGAGTACAAGGCAAGTAATTATATATGTAGGGTTTAATTATAATAGAGTAACTATGTACTAGTAGTAAGAAAGATAAGGGCTTTGCGCAGAGCCATCAAGAACTCTAAGGATTCCTATTATGTATAGCAGCTTTTTACAAATTCTGAATCTGGATTGGAACCTAATCTTATTTTTTCTTGCGGGGTGGTACAGGCTTGGCCAAGAGATAGTTATAAATAAGCCTCTTAAGTAAATTTAGTCCGTGGAGGTATAAGTTTTTCTACACCGCTTCTCGCAAAAACCTGTATTCTGTAATTTGAGCGCGGGATCCCCAGAAGAGGAAGTAATAAGCGCAGCTGAGCATACAAAATTCAGTAGAAAAATCCTAGTTTATAGAACCCGTTAGCGCAAAGTGTTAAGGTGTAAATGAAAGAGGGGCGCTTCCTTACTCTTTATAGAAACTATGTTTTGTCTTTACTCTCTTTGGGTCTTTTTTTAATCTTAACGGGTAACCCGCGGCAGTGTACAAGTAATTGTAGCTAGCCGGAAAGAGATCCCCATAATTATAAAGTGTTGCCTACGGGGCCTTCTTCTAGTGAAAATTCCGCCTCTTTTTAGGATAGAAATAGAAGAAGCGGTTTTTCTCCTGGGATTTGAAGTCTCAAGGTTGGTTTTACTCAGTAGAGTCCCCAAGGGTATTTCCTTGTAAAAGTCTAGCTCCTGCGGGGCTTTTTAAAGAGGAGTCCCTAGAAATTTAGACTATAGAGTTTCTTATTTATACGTCAAAAGTTTTCTTGTTACAAAGGACACAGGATTTTGACTTTTACGGGTCAAGAATCCCGGAGGGAATAAATTAAGGTAATCGAATTTTTTCTTTTGTTCAATATCTTTGGTTTTTAATTTGTACGGGTTATAGGGAAGTTGTTTTTCTAGCCCTCTTCGAGTCCCCTTTACTTCAGAGAGGAAGAGCGCACGGTCGCCTAAGTTAACAAATTAGGAACATTTTCTTATTTTATTAGAATTATAGGCCTAGGGCTTTACAAAGGATTGTAGTAAAGTTTACGGTCACAAGATTGGAGTTTCGCCCTTCTCCGCAAGAAGACGCCTTTTTTTAAGGGTTTCCTTATACAGCATTCGTAAAGAGCATTCTAATAAGGAGTAAGATTTTCACAAAGTTAAGACCTACTACGAGAGTCCTGCTCTATTTTTTCTCATAACAGGTCTGGAATTAGGGTAGCAGTAGCTGTTTTGCTTTTTATTCCAATGTATAGAATATTCCCCTTAGCGTAGAAATTTCCTTACAAAATTCTCTAGTTTCTACCACAGGACTTGCTGTATAAATAGTATACAAGACTTAGCCTCTAAGCTCTTAATACGGGAATCCCTTGCTAGAAATCCTTGTACAAACCCAGTAATAAAGTTATAGAAATATCCTATCACAAAAGGGAATCTCTATAATAGGAATTCTCCTATCCTAGTAGGAGGGTGCTTTTAAAAAAGAGGAAAGCGTAAATCACAACACCTATGCCTGGCCCGGCGGGACTTTCTCAATGTCAAAGAGAATTTTTAGTGTCATAGAGAGTTAAAGGCAAGGCGTATCCAGATAAAATGTAGAGGAGGATTAAGGGCCCTATTGTTTTAGAGTTTTTGCAAGTTAAAAATCTAACGCATTTTACCTTTTATATGGTTTTTAGCTCAAATCAGAAAAAAGAAGTTTAAACGTATAGGCAGCCGGGTATTAGTATTAAATTTTAGAGGATATTTTTCAACTCAAAAAGGGACCCTTTTACTTATTTATCTAAGCTTTATTCACAAAGGCATAGGGTCGGTTTTATAACGTCAAATTAACCGGATACTTCCGAGCTTTCCCGGGAGTGTTATACTTAGACTTCTTTTTTTAGTTCTTTTCTAATTCACTTTGAGTAGCTAATATTAGTTTACAATAGGGAACTCCATTAAAGGAATTACCAATTAATTCTTTATAAAGAACTTCCCCTAAGCAAAACAATTTATTAGAGTTAACTTCAGTTTAGTGGTTCCGTTATATATATATATTATAATAAAAGAAAAGTGCTTGCGTAGGAATTAAGCTAAACTTTAAACTAATAAGGGGAATCGCACAAAAGAATAAGTTTTGAATCAGAAGCACTTATCCAGATACTTTTTTAAGAGATCGTCTTAGCCTACGCCCCCTTTTCGAGAGGTTAAAGTGTAGTCAATCTTAAAACCGATACTCAAAGGTTCGAAGCATAAAAGCATACACTAGCAAAAACTCCCTTTGAGCAAAAAGAATATTCCAAAAACTCTATAAAATGGATAGGCACGCCCTCGAGTGCACACAGATAAAAGTTAGATTTCCAGTCGCCTCTTTTTCATTAAGTCACTCTTAATTATCGTAATCAAATCCTTACCATATCAAATATACAAACCCAATCTTTAAGAAACGAGTCACTTCTTAAAGCTGATAATAGGGTATCCTTTCCCCTTTTTGCACAAGAACTAAAATCTTTTTCTAAAACGGCCTAAAAATTAAGGAGTAAGCAAAAGGGTTTTACGTGTTTACGAACTCGTAGTAAATAGTGCTTGATAATTTGCCTAAAAAATGACTCCTTTTTCTGGAGATAATTGAGAGAAAAAGATATTCAGAAGTTAAGAGTTTTGCTGAGTGTTTAGACCGTGAAATTCCTATAAAAGCAATTCGCGGTATAACTTCATACCTCGAGGATTCCAAATCCAGATAAAATTAGAAAAAGACTTTAATTTCGCTCAATTTCAACCCTTCTGATCCAAAAAATGTAATATTCACTTATTAGTTTAGTAGAACCTTTTTTAATAAACATAAACTTCTTGTACATAAACTTAAGTGCGAGCAGATTTGAGTCCGGGTCTTTTATTTCGAACGAGCCTCGATTTACCAGATGGGAGCTTGGTTGAATGCAGTGTCAACTAACGGGCACCCTTTATTTCACTTCTTAAAATACCTTTTTTAAGAGTACGCGCAAAAAATTTCTTTAAGTTCTTTCTTACAATTCCTAAGACTAAATCTAATATAAATAAGGGCGCCACGAGAATCTAAGATTCAAGATTCATTTTTTGGGGTGCTTTCTGTGAAGCTAGAAGTTTTTTAGCTTGTCCAATTCTTCGATAGGACTCTAAAGCTCCGAAGAAATAAGGTTTCGTAATTTTGTGATGCAAGGAAAAAGGTGCCGGATTCGTATCGGGGGCCTATAGCTAGTTAGAAAAACACAACTTAAAACCTAAGATTTTAAGATTTTCGGTTGAAGCTAAATATTGGAGGGCCTGGCCCAGGAAAGGTGTTTATAGCGAATTTACTGTACTTTTACTGGATTTCGGGAGCAAGAGAAAGGCCCTCAATTTCATAACTAGGGATAACCTTTTCTTCTAATTAGGGGAATACTAGACTCTAGAATGTTCTCCCTTTTTGCTTTTACTCCAAATGGAATTTTCTCTAGATGCTTCTTGGACTTTCTAAGGGGCCCCCTGCGATCCATATAAAGGAAACTTCTCTCGAAAAGGAGACACGCGCTTTGAGATTTCACATTTAAAACCCAGGCTTCTTAGTAGACACGGGGATCCACCTTTAAATTCACTTTTTACTAAAGAAGAAAGCTTTACCTCATGTTAGGCTCTATAGGATTTCGAAAAAGAGAAATTTAATGAAAACCTTAGCTAGTTTTAGCTAGTTAGAGCTTCTTGATAGGTAGAGGGTTGTTATTATATAAACAAAACTAAGTCGAGATACTCGTATAAGCACAAAATAAAGCCTTATTCCAGTCTAAAACGAGGAGCTCCTCCGGAATCAATAACCCTACACTTTCTGAGTCTTTTTTAACCTCAATTTGCATCTAAAGCATAAACACGCTCAACCGAGAGCCTAGTCTTGCCCGAAACTCGTAAGTATTGACCTAACCGATAGTATATCCTATAGAAAATACGCCAATAAACATTTTAACTGTCTTGTATTTTCAGAATGACTTCTTAGAACTTGTTAATCCATAATAGCAGGGGCCCTACCTAATTGCTTACTTAACAGATATATTAGAAAAATGAAATGTCTAGAGCAAGAAGTATAAACCTCTAAAGTAAGGGAATATTTATACTTACAAACACAAAGCTACCTAAATAGAAAAGCCGTAATAGCCTTGATTTAGGCCGTTTTATAAAGGAGCCCGCAATCCTTAATATTCTCAAAAAAGCAATCCCTAGGGGGCTTATAACAATACTGCACTCCTGTTTAAAAGAGTTTTTCTTCTGGTCCCTTTAAGGTTTAATAGATAACTTAGTCTCGAGTCAAAATTATAGAGTACTTTGAAATTGCCTGCTTGTTTTAGTCCTAGTTTTAGGGTCCCTTATTTTCGTATAAAATCCTTTGTCCTTTAAATCTTATTTCTTACTAGGGCGCCCACTTAAGGGGAATCCGGGGAACAGGGCGCGTTTAACTGGTGAAAGAGGACTCAGATTCATGCTTTTTTGTAAATAATAGTTTAGAGTAAAAACAGTACCCAGTGCGTTTAGCCAGAGCTTATAAAACTAAAAGGGGATCTCTTAGTCATCGTAGTATCTTATCCTCACTCAATTTTTACAATAGCTACAAAACGGGCTTCTAGCACCTTCTCAAGGAAAAGGACTCTATCAAGTGCTTAAATACTGGGGCAACCTTACCTTAATATAGACTTAAAAGTGTAAAAAATATTACAAACCTTGATAACTAAGGCCACCCGAAAAGAGTATAAAAAAGAACGCTTTATAGCTTGTAAAGAGTAACCAGAGTGTGCTATGATCCCAAAATTATCTTCCTCTTAAAGGAAAGGCCTTTTAGCTGATTGGATCCCATAAGTCAAGCGTTTTTTAATCACTTTGGTCTAAATACACTTACATTATAGGAGCTCAACAGGTATATTTATATAATTGTGACAAGCGAAAGCTCCTTAGAAATTTACCACGAAAGAAATTCAAAACGAGGAAAACTTATGGGAAAGCATAACTATTTAAATAAAAAGAAATAAGGGACCCAATCCTAGCTATCAATACAGGTAGTACAAGGTTGTCCTAATGTAAGGGTTACTATACCGAGAGACTTTCCTTCTAT
This sequence comes from Pelargonium tetragonum, assembly GCA_036897445.1. NCBI lineage: Eukaryota > Viridiplantae > Streptophyta > Magnoliopsida > Geraniales > Geraniaceae > Pelargonium > Pelargonium tetragonum. The sequence continues at coordinate 72,006 of JAYMTL010000072.1, read as the reverse complement.
ATCAAAAAACTAGATCAAGTGAGAGTAAACCTCCTATTTAAGGCAAAGGCTCCTTTTTAATTTAAGTAAGAAGGATTTACAGGTCGAAATGATAATTTTATCTTGGACAGACTCTGCAAGTTAACTAGAGAAAGCCTAATATAGTTACAAAGCTCGTCAATGTAAAGTCCTAAAAAAGGATTTTTTTAATATCGAAATCGCAATGAGTGCTCCGTTTCTTAAAAGTTTTATTGACAAAATGGGGGTTTCCCTTATAGGATATTTCTGACAGTAAAAAGCTAATTTTTATATAATAGACCTAGTTGTAAAGTAAATCTTCACGCTATACCAACAAGAAGCGCCCTCCTAAAGTCTTGTTCTATATTAATTGTAGATACTTTGTTTACTAAGCTAAGTGTAAAATAAGTGGCTTCTACTTATTTTACTACTAAAATGGAAACCTCTTACAAGTCTTACTTTGCTCCGGTGAAGCCCTTGTGAAGTCGCGGTGTTATATGCTATATATTATTCCTTACTAATCTAATTAAAGGATGTACATTATATAATATAACAAGCTAAAACTGACTGTATACTTAACTTAATAAAAAGGGTTTTGTCTATCTACCCTTGTGTCTTAAAGTGCAGAAGGGCTCTTTTTAAAATGTCTATCTATTTTACTTTTTTAGGAGGGGAGTTGGGAATTTTTTATAATATTTACAAGGTCTACTTATTCTAGAGCGGGATCTGGGAGAGCGCGTAAAACTGTTAAAAGATATTCTTATCTCAAAAAGGGAAAGGGACCTTGTACTACTTTGACTTTAGACCTTATTTACTAGAATAGAATTTTGCCCGAATTTAGGACTCCTATTTCTTTTTTATTTTACCTTGGCTTGCGCCCAAAGAACTTTGTACAAAATACATTAAAATTTAGTAACAAGGAATCAGGAATAAAGGGCAGACTTTTAAATCCTCTCAGACTTGCTCTCTTTACTATGGGTATCCTCACACGCTTTAGCGCTAGAACCCTCCACGCAATTTATCGAAACGAAACGCCTCCTTTATTTATTTTATACTGGGATTTGCTTTTAAAGGTCAAAACTTGTGTAATTAAAACTCTAAAACCTTGAAACTAGAGTAAAAAAGGGAATAGAAAAGCCTTCTAGACAAGTACCTATTCGGAAAAGAAAAGGCAGCGGAAAACGTAAGTATAAGGAATCTCAATTAAATAGATAAATAGAACACTTTAATTTATATAAATTTGTCTAAAAAAGAGTCTGGGGTATCCGGGTAAGGGATATTTTTGGTGCCTTTTACTAGAGTATACGGCCCTAGAAATTAATAATAAAGAGTTTCCTCGAGCATTACTTAGCTAGTTGCTTTGATTTCAGATACATATTTCTATATCTAGATTCTATCTATCGACAACCCCCTTTTATACCATACCTGTCAAGGGTTTCCCGCTTTAATTCACCACGGCAACTGAAGACCTTTCTTTATATTTTTGGATTTCCAAAGATTTTTAGGAGCGAGTCAAACTAGAAAAGCTAGAAAGGAGGTTTCCAATTTAGGAAGGTACTAGGTAAACAGGGAATCCTATAACTAAAAGCGGTTACGCGGTTACTATGTTTGTTTAGAGGCTATGCCTTAATAAAGTTATAGTTATTAAGAATAGAAAACCGAGTAGTTGATAGCCTATTTACTTACAGGAAAAGGGTAAGTTTGCCAAAGAAAGAGAGTGGCTTGGGGGCTTTAAGAATAGCTTCAACTTAGTGTGGAAAGATGAGTTTTGGTTTTTATAAGAAAGAGGGTACAGCCCTTATAAGAGGATTATTATAAAATAAAAAGCAGCTACCATCAAGAGATGGAGTCTAGCTAGAGATGAAGAGTAAGGGGATACTTTCTAAGAGAGCCTTTATAGGTATTACGAAAGGGGAGTAATAAACAGGTTATGAATAAGCAGTTCGTGTAGCTGCAAGATTAAGCCCCGTCCCATAAGTGGTAATAAAAGAGTAACATCTTAGCTAAAGTTAAATACCAGCTGCAAGGATATGATAGCCCTTAAGAAAGCATAGGTATTATAATCATCCTTTTAAGGGAAGAGATAAAGAACTAAGTTTTGTATTCCTTTGGTTTTTCTAGGTGAAGTAGTTGGGTTTAAGGCAATCCTCCCAGTTTATAGTATTCTTTATTCAGTTCCGAACAGGGAGCATCTTCTTAGTTACTGGGCTATGCCTTACGCGGAAGGGCTAATACTAAAGGCTTTTGTTTAAGGATTTCCAGTATAAGGCATATCGAAGGGTATAAGTAAGCTAGGAGTTTTTACCAATAAACAAGCTTACAAGTACGAGTATAAACCTTCTTTAAAAGGAAGGTGCAAGTTTCGTACACTTTAATATTATACTTCGGCATAGGATTTCCTTACAAAAGAATTTCTCTTATAGGAACTGGTAATTCCCGTAGAGAGAAGCACTCTTAACAATGTATGCAACTTTTCGCAATATGAGTCATTCCATAAAATGTGCAACATTTTCAAGTTTCCTGCACTCTTTCTATTTTGGTTTTGGAATTCATTAATTGCATTACCTCGAAAAAGGCAGATTTTACTAGAAAAAGGAAGAGTCCCCGTTAGATTCGTCGTAATAATTTTAGGTTTTCCTTGTCCTTTCTTTAAGGAGTGCTCCTTGTAGTAGAGGGCCGCCTTAAGCTGCACTTATACCATAAAAAAGCTTTATAGTATCAAGTTCTTAGTTAGTGGAATCCCGGTAAATGTAAGTAATGCCTAATTGGAAAGCGGGATCCTTTTATTAAAACCTATTTTGGAGTTGGTGTATTCTGAATAGAGGTTTCCGTTTTTTGTTTTGGAGCAATTCATAGGGGGTTTAGAAAGAAAGATACAAATTACTTATTTATTAGTTTAATCGAGTAATTGAAATACTAATAAGAAGAAAAATCCTTAGAGATAAGATAAAATCCTGTAAAGGAAACCCTTTTGACACTCTACTGCATTCTACTACAAGCTATGCATTCAAACATAGAGCCCTTGTTGGGAGGAGACTTCAATTTCGATTTTGTATAGTTTTTGATAGAAATGAAAGGAGAGATATAAGAATTTTTTTGTGTTGTCCTTTTTGAAAAATTTCTAGTAAAAGAGGGGGTATAAAAGAAAAAGCTAAACGGTTACTTACGTTATTAGTACAAGCCTAAACTTTGGAAAACCTTAAGACTGCTACTTTGCTCTGACATAGCAAAGAACTCTTCAACGTGGTTTAAAGGTAAGTCCGTCAAAATCATTTATTCAAATTGAACCAGAGATTTTTTTTACATTTAGCCCCTTTTACTGTACTAAATCATTCTTATTTTATAGACAACGGGCTTCATATATAATAATACCTATTAGAACCCCTGCATCCCTGAAACTTGTAGGTGCTTTGATTCTCAAGTATTTGGACTAATGAGCCGCTTTTCTTATTGAGAAGGTTTTGTCTTATAAGATAAGAGATAGTATATTTCGGCAGTCCCTGAGGACACATAAGTGTAGTAAATGGTTGAAAGAAGTTTCCTTTTGATAAAGCCACAGTAACTAAAAAGGAAGAAAACTTGACACTTGTTTTAGGTTTTAGAAAGTACTCCGGTCTGTAAGCAATGGAGCAATAAACTCATATTCTACCCTTGTTTTGAGGAAGCTAACGTAGTAACGTACTTTTATGTAATACAACCTACACCTTTTTTAGTCATGTCTTGACCTTATAAGCGCTTATATACAACCTTTTTGTAATTTGTAAAAAGATTTTTGTGCTGCCACTTCTTTACATTCTTTAAAATTTTGAGTTCTACTCTTAACATTTATCCGTAGTGAAATACAATATCCTATACCTAAGAGTAAAGTCCTTGGAATGCAGACCAATCCTCATATAGCTAAAGTGCATTTTCTTATTTGGTTATCAGAAGAATTTGATTCAGATCTAAGGATCCTAACTTTTTTATGTTTTTTTCAATGCGGTAGAATAAAAAAAGTGCTTGATTTACTGGACACCCTGCCTGCAGAAAAAGGGGTTAAATAGCCTTACATTTTGTTTTGATAAACCTAAGATCCGACAAAGAAATGGGTTCTCCGGATGGGTAAGATTAGAAATATCGAAAATTACGGTGCCATAAAGCAAGGTTAAGAATTATTATCAATGAGTGGGGCATAATACATAAAATTCATCCATTGGATAAAGCTACCTGCCCAGTAACTTACTTCTTAACCTGTATCAAGTAAGAAACCTATCTACACTTTTATTTAGAAGACCCTTTAAGTAAGAAATTCCTTTAGTTCTACTACTGCCTTCCCGTAAACAAATGCCTTAGGCTTGACTTCATTTACAGGAAGATAATGTAGGAATTGGAAACTTGTAATCAGAGGAATATGAGAAGACCCTATCCCTTTATAGCTTTAGTGAATACCCCTTATTCGGAATAAGAGACCTTTGTTAGGTTCGAAATTAGGACTGTACTCTACAAACCAGGAATCAGAATCTGTTATTTAGTTATTTCCTAGCTTCAAAACAAGGAATTCTGAGTTTGGCCACCTTTATTATAGAGGTTGGGTTTAGAGTTTGTAGGTTTCTAAGATAGGACTGGGAATTACAGAGAGTGTTAGATTCATGTTCCTTCTTTCCATTAGCCCCTTAGGAGTATATAGATTAGCAACACTCGGTTCCATTAATTGGTCAAGCAAGCTCCCCTTTACCGGAAATGGCAAAAGATAGTTTAGGCTCGTTTTCATAGAATTTCCTTCATTGTCAAGAGTTAGCTACAAGTCCCAAAAGAATGGTCCCTCATAGCTGTTCTAAGATAGAACTACACTTGCATTCCTAGCAGCACAGGCTTACGCTAACAAAGTTTCTCTATATTCAGTTCTCCTCCATTAGCTACAAGAGAATCTGATAGACCTTCTTTACAAACTTTCCTTTAAGATAGTTTACGAATTTTTAGGAAGATAGATTTGCCTTCTTTCAACTGCTTTCACTAAGACAAGAATCTCTTAAACTTCTTTGCCGTCTTTCAGCTTAGAACAATTCTTTTCTTTAACTCCTTAGCAAGTCCCGCTCCAGAAACCAACTTCAACTAGAGTTTCCTTGGCTTACAGAGTATAGATTAGCTACACTGACTTGGCTATAGAGTAAGTTTAGAGTTTCTGCTTGCAAAAGTAGCTACACTTCTATCTATTACGAAACCTAAACCAACGGAATTCCACTTGAAACTCTACTTTTATAAAACAATTTTCTTCATTTTGTCAAAAATTGGTTTGAGAATTTTTTCCTAGGAGTCCTCAATTCCAAAGCTTTTCTTGTCTAAGTGCCTTTGTACTATTAAAAAAAGACTCTTTGGTTGGATTTCCTCTCTTTTATTTATTCACTTTCTGAAACTATACTTGCTTGAGAATCTCCTCACTAACATTGTAATCTAAACTCTTTTACTTACTCAGAACTCCGCCCTTGACCTTGAAATTGAAAAGGGTACCAGCTATCCAGAAAATAAGATATCCTTAATCAAATACAAGACTTCCTTAATGTTTTTAGTTTGACTTGTTATTAAGAAAGAAAAAGGTAACGAAAAGAGAGCGATCAAAGCCTTCCAGAATAAGAACAAGACTCCAACTAATAGAACTAATACACTACTATATGTTTAGGTGCGATAGCCCTAAAACCCTTCGTGCTATAGTAACCTATAACACTGTAATAGAACAACTATCTTAAACCTATAATACTTATACTATACTTATATAAGACTAGAACCTATTCCTTATTTTTGAACTTAAAATTATGGGCTCGGAAAGGCTATTTGGTTAATCGCTTTTGCTTAGGTTTTTGATTACTTATAAGGTTTTAACTAGTAGTAAAGGAAGTCTTACTGATGTTAAAGGTTATTACGTTGAGTACTAGGTAAGACTTAACCGAGGTTCTTGATTAAATAGACATTTTACAAGTAGGAATTCCTGTAAATGGGTTTTAAAAGGACTCTTCTTATGGATTACGACGGGCCTTATCTGTAAACAACCTTAGACAAAAACTCTTCGCCATGAGTAGTACTTTTTAATTTAAAGGGAGTAAATAAAGCAAGGTTAAGAATTATTAGCTACGATAATTGGATGGAATATGGATAAAAACGTAAACTATGGGAACTCCTTTTTACTATGAACCCCTGCTCTTATGGAGAACCCTGTACCTCTAGTAACTCAATGCTTATTAAACCAATACTTAACACTTAGAAAAGCTTTTTAAAATGAAAAATTTCGTCTATTTTTTTTCTTTTTGTTCTATCTATTTTCTTATACTCTTGTTTGGTTCTTAGATCTACAATTCCTGTCCAACTAAGCCTATAGCTTCCTTCAGCCCTAACCTCATTCTACACATGCCCGGGGTTTCCTTTCAATCTACTAATTACTTCGGTCTTTTATTTAATTTAATAAGCTTTGTTCTAAAGTAGATAAGGACTTAAGTAGAGGTCATATAAAGTCTAATTTAAGAAAACAGGTTTTTCATTTTAAGGGGTTAGAAAAAATTATAGTTATATAATGAAACAGATCAGGCGCACGTTCCCTGTATAGCTGACAATCTTGCAGAATTCGCTTTTTATGAGAACTCTTGGCTTTAATTACTAAATAATATATAATTATCTAAGTGACTTCTTAAACCTAAAAAAGAGACTGACTTTTCCGCAAACCAGGTTAAAAATTATAAGCAATCCTGCTATCACATGATAGGACATGACCGCCCCTTTAGAAATAGAAACTTTGATAATTTGTATTTGTAAAAGACACACCCCATAAAGAGTACTTTTTAGTCTTTTTGCTAAACGGTAGCCTTTTGGGGAACTCCCTCTTTATTGGAAAAGACTCTCGGGTACTCCTATAATTTTCAATTTCGCTTTTGATGCTCCAATGTTTCTTTATAGTTATAATTGAAATTTCAGGTTATACCAAATTTTTTATCAACCTCTCGTTGTATGGATACTTTCTCAAAGAAGCGGATGATAGGCTTTTTACGTGGCTAATAATAAAGAAGGACTTTGACCAACACAAAAGGATTAAATTACTGAATAGATGATATAAGTCCCTCGCACAGCGCACGACCTTAATACTGAGTTTGTGCTATACAAGGGGGTACTGCCAAGGATTCCTTGATTTGACGTTGACAGGTAAACCCATTTTACATAACCTAATTTGAAAAGGACAAATACTAGTATAGTATACTGGAACGCACTTAACTTATAGAGAGTTATATACCTTCTTTTTTAAGCCTTTAACTTGTAATTTTGTAGTTGTTAACATCTCGAGGATTGACTAATAAAAAGAGTACTCCGTTTAAACTTCTTAACAAACAAAGAAGCTTTCCTTTCATCTAGCAGAAACGTTAAAAGTCCTTGTGAGCTGCGATCTAAATATCCCATAAAATTCTGAATAACAGGGTTCCTAAATAATATAATTGAAGAATTCATAACTCGAAAAAAGTTTCCTAAAAAGCGAATCCTTTTTCACAGTTATTCAGCCCTCCTGGGTGTTACATGCTGCATTTTTTGCTTGTTCAATCTAGTACCTCTATAAAAATTTAGGTATTTTAATCTGGTTTCAAAAGATACAAGCTCCTTAATAGGATGGATGCTTTGCTAGACTAGAAGGGGTTAATTAAAGCTAAAAACGTTTTACTTTAGTGCCCCTGCACGAAGCCTAAGCGTACTCCTATAATATAGAATATTCTTAAGCGGGCGAGCTAACTCTTGGAATTAAAGGAACCCCCTCAAAACATGGACTGAAGCTAGCCACGAGTTTTGTTTAAATAGTTAAGGGATTTGTGTAATATCTAAAGTATTTCACCGGGATATTTATAGGTCCGGAGCTATTAATAGGAATTTCTCTCACTATCTATAAGTACCAAATCCCTTGTACTTGAATCTTATAATCTCCTTTTAAGAAATCCAAGGATATGCCTTGCACAAGTCCATTTCGTCCTTATATAACTAACAGTGCCTAAAAAGGATTCCTCCTAACGGCTGCTTACCTTATTTCTTTCAAGTGACATCCCAAGGAAATGCACTGGTTTAGGCGTGGAAAAAAATAGAAAACTTAAATGAAATTAAGCGAGGTACTCAGAAAAGTAGCGTTCTTGAGGGCACGCTAGGTTGAAAAAAGACTTTCTTTTGAAAAAGATTTTCTTGTGTGGTTGATATTAAGGAGCAGTGCTTAGACTAAAGCTCTACTATATTGTTATCCGTAAGAACTACCTTATACTTTTTAAAATATTTTACACCACTAAAATTCTACAAGACTTTTCCCGAGCTGTAACCCTAGGAGCAAGAAACATTCCTGTCAAAGCATTATACAGGGTCACTCTATAAGGAACATTACTAAGGGATCTAAATTTTAATTAATTTAAGTAAGTTTCTAGTTAAGTCAAAAAGGGGCTACTAAAAGGAGACTGTTCAGATCTTTATTTATTCTAGAATTAGCTAAAAGCTTCCCCGGCAAGCCGCGCTTCTGTATTGATAAATTTCACTTATTTTTGTGTTCTCTTAGAGTCCTTTCATTAGAAACAGAACTCCAGAAACCCTTCACGAAAACTTTTAATTGAATTACCTTTCACTCTAATTCTTGAAAGAAAAGCTTTTAGATCATATAAAATTAAGGTAAGTTCAAATGGGAGACTTTGAGAGCTTCATTTATGTAATATGTAAATAGTAAGTACTCGAGTGAATATCGATGTAAATAGCACATAGGATACCCCTAGGATGCCCTTTGAGGAGTCGTGTATATAACTACGATTAAAAATTCTAATTGGAGTGGCTAAGCGCCCGACTCTTAGGTCCCAGTCTGGCTTAACTTAAAAGGGTACCTACATTCTTTATTTTAAAACCCAGATTTAGTGAAACAAGAACTAAAAGAGAATTTATAATATACTTTATTTGATAAGAACTTTTTGCTTTTTTATATCACCCGACCGGAAGTCTTGGATTCTCTTTATGTTACCAGATACCTTTTTAGTGTAGTTTTCAACTCTGAAACTTAAGGAAATGCCTTCATTAGCCCGGGAACCAGGAAAAGCTTGATAGGAAAAAGGAGAGAATCCCCAGGGTATCCCGTAGTGTAAACTAAAACGTAGAAAAAAGTAAAGATAAACTTTTTTGTTTAGAGGTATCGAAGATAAGATAATAGGACTCAATTTATAAGTAAGAAAGGCAAGATTCCCGCGTTAAGATTTCATGAGATTTGACTTCCTCTGGATAGATCTAAGATTTTCCAAACCTATATTGAACCTCTTATTCATGCCCCAAACACTCAAAAAGTAAATACTCAAGGGTGCTCTAGATCCAAGGGAGTCTCTCCTACTTGCGCGGCTTTACCTACAAGGAATGCTATATATATCTTTTTTAATGAATGCGTGATTCTTTTGAACCCCCACCATAGTATGCTCTTTCTCTTGCCTCTAACAACTTTTAGTATTAAATTACTTGGTAAGGCTTATTATATTATAATTATAGAATAAATTTATATTACTTATTATGAGCAAGCACTGGCGGGCCTTTTGACTTTTATTAGTAGGGATGCTTGTTTTTAGCTTAAATTTTTAATAAACAAAAGCTTGTAGAATTTGAAGCAGAGACTTTTCTATCCTAGCGGAAATTTTTATAGTTCTACTAACTAATAAAGGGCTTCTTAATACTAGAGTTTAGGAAGACAAAATTCTAGGATACAATACCAATGCTGATTACAAGCCTACTTAGTAAATGTTTGACATATTTTTTACGGTAGAAAGAGTCCCTTATACAGCTTTGCTATGGTATGAGGTTAGAGAAAGGCTTATCACTAGGATAACATATTTGTTTGGGCTAAGTTGAATGAAAGTAAGAGACTTCTTGCGGCTATAAGTGGTTCTTAAGTTTTTTAAACCTGGAATTTGTTAAAAAAGCCTTACTTAAAAGGAATAGCACGACTGACTAAAACCTTTCTAATGGATTTCGTTTTAACTCTAAAATCTTACAAGTTACTTTGTTCTTGAGGTCTCGAAATATGTAAATTCTTAAGAGGTTTGCTTTCCCCTGCTTCTTAATAAAGTACTCCCGCGGAGGATAGTCTAGTTTAAGGAGCCCGGGTTAAATTTACTTCTAAAAAATGCTAGTGAAGTCCTGTGTATCCTTGTATACCGCATTTGGTCACTAGATAATAATGGGGTTTTTTATAATTTTAAAGAATCTCTTTTTACTTCCTAAAAAAATAGTGCTAAGCTCTTTTTGAACCCTAATATAAGGAATAGGTTAGATCTCCCTAAAAAAACTCAAGTAGTGTGGCAGGAGTCTTTTAGAAAGGGGTAATACGAAGGCAACTAATACATATTCATTTTGAGTCGATTTTCATTTCAACATTTAAAGGCTAAGTCAAGCAGCTCATAAAAGGCTTTTCCAGGCCCTTGTCAAGAGTAAAAAAGGAGGCATTCTACTGGAAAGAATAAAGGCAAATTTAAGTGAATTCATTTAGTATAGAAAGTTGTAATTTTTTAAAATGCAAAAAAATCCATACGTCAAGGCACCTAAGGGTTTAAAGCTCACGCACGCAAAAGGCCAAGGAGATTTTTAAAATTAATGATGTATTCCATTCCTTTCTAATTACTTTATAATTATATAGGTACCGCTTTCGGATGGCTAATCAGAAAGTATAATACTGGGGTATATATAAAGAACTATCAAAACAAGTAAAGGGTCCCTCCTTAAACTACAAAATTAGGATTAACCCTTAACCTCGGCTACAGTTAGAAACTAAATAGAAGCAAACTCCTATATCAAATGACAACCAAAACTCAAGTGAATCCCTTATAAAAGCTTGCTTTGTTATAACTACTATGGATTGAGAATGCACCTCCCTTAAGTTAAACTAGGAGCACCCCTGCCGACCCCCCTTCTTTTTAGAAATTAGAAAGTAGGTGCTTAAATAAAAGAGTGGCTAGTTCCTCAATCAAAATAGAGTTATGGTAGTTTTCAAAAGCAAATTGACTATAGCCATGCAACAAGAATCTCTTCAGAAATTTCTCAGTATAGCTAAAAATGTATATAAGGAAAACGCATGAGAAAAAAAAGGAGAAAAGGAGGGATCAGTTATAGCGCGTTATAAAACATTTAAATAGGCATACAGCGCAAATTTTTATTTCTTTGACTTACTCTATCAGAACGAGATTCCCACCTGGTAGTAAAGATATAGGTTCAGGTTAAATTATAGCAAGATTGTAAATTAAAATCTTGTGTATCTCAGTATAGAAAAAGGTCCATTCCTGTAACAGTAAAACTCTCCTCGTACTAAACTTGTTGTGGTATAACCAAGCTATACTATAACATCTAAAGTCTTCTTGTAAATCTCGAAACTCCCGGAGTACCTCGGATCCTATGCTGAATCTATCAATAACGGGTGTTCTTAAAAGATTAAGATATTCCAGTAATTAAAGGCACTTGGTACCAGCATCCACAGTAGCTAACGCTTATTCAGGCGTGGAGTCCTTATCCGCACTTTTAGTCTTATCCTACTACTTATAGATTTGATAATTACTTTATAGTTAGGACAGTGCCGAGTTTTATAAAAGTACTATAATAAGGTACAGATGTGAACTTGTTAAAGGCAGGCGAAACTTTGCAAAATTCGTAGTAGAAATTTGGGAATATAAAGTCGAAAAAACTAAGAAAACTTTGGGAATGATATATCTAAGTAAAGCACAACAGGAACCCTGCCTACGTTTTGAACCCGCGTATGACCAAGACTCTACTCGTTGATCTAAGACCTTTTCCACAATTCGTAAATATACGAGGCTCCTTGAATCTTCTTTAGTACGTAGGAGGACTCTTGTTGAAATGGGTAGAGCCCAAATTAAGAAGCTCCCTTAGATTTTTATAATCTAAGCGAGCGGCCTTTATCAAAAAAATTACTGCACTAAACGAGTAACCAAAGACCTTGTATACCCGGACTAATTATACAAGAAATAAAACGGATTGACCATAATAACTACTAACAGCATAGAAACCTATCTATTCCTAAGTTTAAAATAATTGCTTATCAAATATAAAAATTGCCCAGTATCCAAAAATTATAGAAGTAAAGACGTAGGAAATCTTTAAAAAATAAACAATATAAGGATTCTTGTATTATACTTCCGAGGGTAGTAACCTATTCTTCTGCGACTTAAGCCCCAAACGAGTGCTCGAATTTAGAATATCCTCACAGGCAAAACCCCTTTAAGTTAAGAGAAATTCTGCGTAATGAGTCTTCCAGGTAAAATAAAAAAGGGTATTTCACTGTAATTAATTGCTTAAAAGCCGCCTTTTTACTGGTAGAGGCAAAAACTTAAAAACTACCCGAAGTCTCGTTTTGCCTTATCGTTTAGTTAGGTTCAAATAAGCGAATTTTGAGTTGGTCTGTGCTTTATTAATTTTGGGATCAGATCTTAAATTTGTGTAGTATTTTCAGGAGTTCTCGTGGGTATATCTCTTTAATTCTAATTTGTGTCAACAGCTTTTCCTAAATGTAGTACCTGCTTTTTGAAGGGCTCCCAGGTACCAATGTACGGGGTTACCTTATAAGAATTCATGGACAACTTGTTGAGTAACCAGATTTTTCTGGAGAGAGCTACCTACGTGATATAGATTATATCTAATATTTATTCAGGGGTAAAGTATAAACTCATGTATATTTTCTTTTTCTCAAGACTCCTACCTAGATACGGAATCCCATCCCAAATATGTACGGATTTTAAAGTTCCTGAAAATTCATTCTATTTAATTAATAGAATACGCGTAAAATAAGATCTTGAGATACCATACCTTGCAAAGTTTTAAATGGGCAACCTATTTGAATGTAACAACTAAATCAATTTTATTGGGCCTCAAAAGCAAAACAAAAGAAGGGGAGCCCTTCGTTATTATGCCTTATCTTTTTATAGCATATGTTTTAATTAGATTTGTAACACGAAAATTTTAACTACTTGAAGTTTCTCTTTATGTATTATTATTTATTAAAGAGACAAGATTCCTTTTTATGCTTTTCATTATGCAGGATAACTCTAGATTTACTGTTTGCTTGTTATGTTAGAACTCTTTTCTTGAATCACTCTCTAAAAGTATATGCTTCAGCACAAAGCTCCCAACCATGTTATGTCTTCTGGTTCTCTACTCTTAATATATCTTATTGTCAATCAAAACGAAAATCAAAATATTCTAGCATTTCTTATCTATGAATTTTTACTGATTGCAGTCTTAAAAATCTCTCCATTCTATGGTTTCGAAAGCGTTCCGTATCCTTTTTAAGTGTCTATTAAGTTTTGAGTTTTAGTTATTTTTAGGAATACCGTGTTAAAATAAGAGGAGTACTACACGTTATAAGAACCTAGTAATAACATCCGTAATAGGAAATTCTAAATCTAAAACACGGAATATTTAAGGAATAGACTTTCCCCTAAAACGGATTAAGCTAGATAGGCTAGACTTGTTAACTAGGAGCAAGACTCTAGAATTACAAGGAATTTTCTAGCTAATACAAATGCAGGAAATTCTATTAATAAATAGCTAAGAGTGACCCGGCCACTAAAGAATATTGACTTAAACCTAAGGAATCCAAGCACTCCAGAATACTCGTTAGTCAAGGAAAGGCTTAAAGGGATCTAAAAAATTGCAGGGTATTCTCTAAAGAAAAGTCTAAGCTAAGAAATCCTATTTTTCTTAAGAAGTCCGTTTCTTTAAGTAAGCTATTCCCGAAGTTTAAGTTGAAGCAGGTATGTAGCTCTAAAGTACGAGGCTGTTCCCGTGTTACCTTGTTTCTAGGCTTCTGATTCCAGATAATGATAATACAAGTATAGGACTCAGGGATTACTTATATTCTGTAGTTACTGTAGCCTTATATTTTCATTTTAGAGTATAGGTTTGCGGTTGGCGTTTACAAAGTAAAAGCGTTAAGGGTTACCATAGTCTACTCGTTTTTTCTAGTTACAAATCTAAGCTTAAATATGGCATATAAATAAGAAATATCCTACTGCTATCAACCTATTAAAGCGAAACGTTTTACTCTTGGTTCTCCTTGTTGTTCCCTGCTTTAGTACTCTAGTTAACAAGGAAAGAAACAAGTTTAAAGAATTTTTAGTAAGAGGGAGCAAATGGAAAAAGCAGGTGGAGGGACCCTCGATTATAGGGTTAAGTTAGAGCCTTTTTATGTGTCCCAACGGGCTATACTCATATATAATCTTTACATTTTTTTCTTTTTACAGGAAATAGAGAGTTCTTCCTTCTCTTCATCAGGTATTTAGGGATTAACTTAGACAGGAATGTTATAAGTATATTTAAAAGTAAGTATAAAAAAGGAAAGAGTATAGCAGCTGCTTGAGTGAGGTTCTAAGAATTCAGGTAAGAAGAGTTTCCAAAAAGGAACCAATTAATTATAGGTATTAAGAAACAAGTTCTGGGTATTCTGAATAAGAAAGAGCTGGTAAGTTGCATAAGAGTAAGAACTATCAAGACTAAGAAAACGGGGCTACAGAAGACTTAGAGAGTTGTAGCTATAAAAAGTCTGGGGGGGTACTGAAAAGTAATATGGGATTTCGTTGTGTTAGTTTACAGTTTGTACAAGTTATTGTGGAGCAGGCAGTAGGGAAAGTAAAGTCATTTGTTTCTGGTAAATACACTTTTCATGTAATGTAGAACTAAAAAGAATTAGAACGGGATCCTAACTTTGCTTTCATACAACAAGTTGCTAGGGACTATTATAATTATCCTCTTACATACAAGTTATAAAACTGAGGACTTTTCTCGTTGCTTGATAAGCGATATTTATACTTTAAGAGACTCTTTGTACTTTTTAGTAAGATATTTTAGCCCTTGTAGTTATTACTGGGGTTTCTACAAACCTAAGCCAGTAGTAACAACCCGCGAGCAAAAGGAACCGTTATTGGAATTACTGGCTAACCTAGTCTAAAAAAAATGAGAGCCCTTATACTTATTATCTCGTGCACAACAAAGGGACCTTGAAGTAAAAGATTCTACCCCGTTAACCTTACGGCGCTATAATTATAATATTCTCGTTTTTAAAAAAACCCTGTTACTTTATATGTACACCAGTCTAAAAGTAGCTTTCATTGCAATAACTAGAAATTTCTAGAGCCTTCTCGGTCAGTTAACATGTTATAATATTTTGTATAGAGGAAGACTTCAAATACAGAAAGCTCAATCTTAAGAAAGAAAGTAAGTAAACCGGAAACCTTATAAAAACCCTTCCATAGACCTTTGCACATTGACTTACAAGAGCAAAAAAAGTATATCCCAATCTTATTTATTGGAAATGTTCTTTAGGAATTCCAGTAGCAGGCCTTACTTAAATCGCTTTACATACCTTTTAGTTCTTTTAATTGTTATACTCTTTTAGAGTGGTTTTTCCTGTATAATAGAATGAAAGACCCGAATACTCTAACTCTACTTTAGTTAAAGGTCAGACTGCAAATTTCTTTTTTAGAAATTTGTATCGAATAAAATAAAAGAGGTACTCCTTGGCCTAAACCGTGTACGTAAACTTTAGATTTATAATGCTTCCAAAGGAATCTCTGCTCCTACTAGTTATACAAAACTCAACGGAATTGCGCGCAAATAAATATTTATTTCTTCTCTTTCTTTCTGAGCTCCTGCGAAAGCTTCAGCTTCTAAATTCTAATTTTATTTAGCATCTTTTTTAGGATCTAGATACTTGACTTTGAATTTGAGCTTTCTCAAACAAAAGAAAAGGGGTCTGCGCCTAATGGAAGAAAAACATTTTAAACAATGGACTTAAGACACCTCTAAAATCTCAGGAACAAAAAACTTTTTGAACAGAAAATCTCTATGAAGTTCTTTTCGTGGTGTATCTTATTTGTTTGGAAAGTCTACATTTTAAGTGAAGTTCTCGAAAAGAGGCCCAAAGAAAGCGCTTAGAAGTTTTGTAATTTAAGGGCCCTAGTGAGGGTACATGCCTTTTCTTAGACGAGTCTGTACAAACATTAATTAGGAGTGAAAGGGAACCTTATAATAGAAAGCTGTGTGCGGACCAAGGATTCTCTACTAATTTGAGAGCGCTGTTTTTCTTTAACTTTAATTTAATACTTAAAATATTATAATAAAATTTTCATATAATTATAGAAGAAGCAAAGGGTTTTCTTAAATTACTGTAAAGGTATAGAGCAACCGCCACCAGTAAACAGATAGTAGTTTATTGAGTCCTTTTACTAATTTTTAGGTACTTAGGGCTACGAACAGGACTCACTACAAGGGTTTAGTTTAAAATGTATAGCTACCCCCCCCCCAGGATCAGTATTCAGTATTCGGGTACCCTTTCATTTTTTGTATAACTATAGGACCTAGGGCATCGGACCTCTAAAAGAATAACCAGATTGCCTTGCTAGCTCGGTTAAACGTCAGGAATAATAATAAAAATCTAAGGGGTGTAAATTCAACCGAAGTTTTTTTAAGCACTTTAATGCGGCATCTCTTCAAATATGCGTAACAGGTATTCCTGTTTATACGCGCTTAACTGACTTTTTAGAGTCTTTTTAGAACCCCTGATATTTCACTCCGCTTATTCACAGTTAATTGTCTTTACCAAGGCTGCTCATAGTTAGCTACTCTCCTAAAGTCGCTTAGCTTATCAATACACTAAGTATGAGTCCCGAACACTTAATAGATCTCTAATTTCTTCTTTAGTTTTTTGTTTGTACACGATAAAGTAAGGAATCCTTAGTTCCTACTTAAAGGCCCTAAAGCCTTAATATGCTGAACTTTTGCTAAATGTACAGAAACTTAGATATCCACTCACTAGATAAGCTCTAAATTCTATATAGTTGTCGTATTCAAGCAAATAGTAGCTCCTACTCTAAAAAGGTTTAGGGCTTTCTATAATTAGATTTAATTAGGGCTTGTAACCCAAAAGGGGCGCCAAAGTATTTAGTAGCTTTAAGGGCCTTTTATGCTCCGATTTGTTGCCCAAATAAAAATCTTTCTCGGCTTTTAAAGGGGAATCCCCTTATAATTATACCTAATATAACTATTATCTACAAGAAGCTTTTTGAAAGAGCTTTTCTCGCTTTATTATAAAGTTTTTCATTTTAATCTCTCAGTTGTAAAAGAAGCCAATTCTGGATAGTTGTTTTTTCAATTAAATTAATTCCTTTACATGAAAATAGACCCAGTAGGGCTCCTAAAGACTTAGTAGCACCTGGGGATGACCCTGACAACTGTCCTAACAGCAACCCTTATACCAGGGCAGGTGTATGTGAGCAAAAAGCATATCTAATCAATATTCTATTTCTAGTATTCTTGTGAAAGCAAAGGATACTGTTTTAAGGCGCGAATTTCTAGGTTGTTTTTTGTCAAATTAAGGGTAAGTAATTAAAGTGTACTGTGGTTGGTACATATACATATAGAACTCTATTTCTTCTTCCCGGAATTTTTTAGAACTCTGGCGAGAAAAGGGGGGAAAACTTTATCAAATAACAAAAAAGAGGCTCTTAGTAACCTTATCCCTACTTTAGGCGATAGCAAGGTTATGTTGTTACACAAGGATTTTTTCTCATTACTGAGCTAGGATGTAAAAATAACAAACAAAAAACTTCTCATAGGAGGACTTCGTTCAATACTTTAAGACTAAAATACAAAGTCTAGTCCTTGTGATTTTAAAAGAAGGAAGTTATAGCTTAGATCTTTTAACAGGGTTTCTTACAACTGCCAGAACTTGCGTCTAGTCGGTGCACAATTTTTAGGAGGGCTTTTTTGGATTTAATACAGAGCTCCGGGTTTGGTTTAACGCGAAGAATTGAAAACTCTATTCTTAGTAAGGAAGCCCCTTGTTACATTTATGGATAATTTGGTTTCTAAACCTTGAAAATCATCATTGCTTAATCTACACTCTCTTTATTTGTATTCGGATTATTATGGCTATTCTGTATTTTATTGTCTTACGAGTTTCACTCTATCCGGCTGTTAGCTGGTAAAAGATTCCCAGGATCTCGTCCCGAAAGCGTTACCCTGTCCTTTTAGTTGTAAGCAATTCACTTGCTAACTATCATACTTGTTTTATATAAAAAGTGCTAGGCAGATATGGATTTATATGTTGATAGATGACGAGGTCAATACAAGGTATTCTTAGTTACAATAGAAGGTACGTAATTCTATAGGTATTGTCGGGGAGTAAAGAACTTAGGGATTGAAAGATTTTGCAGGGCTCCCTCTTTTTATGCTAGATTCAGACAGGAAGCCCCCTTCTTCTGATATTCATATTAATCTTTTGTTGCATCTTTTGCCCAATCAACTTGTGTTTATTCAAATTGAGTTGTTGTATTTCTCCTGACGAAGCTCTCCCTATTCATAAAGGAGAAGTCCCTAGTCCGGAAGTGCCCGTTTAAAATTCTATCTTTTACTTTAGTTTTATCCGCAAAAGCTGCTCAGTAAACTTTCTAAGTACAAGTTTAAGAATTAAGGCCCGGTTTAATACTGAAATCAAGGCTTAGGGTTTACGAAAGATAAGGGGGGGTCCCTTGTAAGCTTTCACAAGGCAGTTGTGTAATATTTAGTTTCAAAGTCGTTTAGAATAGCATTTCGGAGTCCTACAAAAAAAAGACAATAGGAGTCTCCGCTTAAGTCCAGGTAGGAGAAAGCGCACGGAGGCTGGGTCCTAAAGGGCTGCAATTACTCATAATCTAGTACGGATATTCCAAAAGTATAGCTGACAAACTACTAAAGCACAAACTCGAAAAGGATACCCGTAGGGGGTTTACTAAAACTGCAGTTAAGTATTATCTATTCATAAAGTGTTTTAGATCTACAGTAAAATCTGCTACACTGAGAATTTCTAGAAAGTATATTCCTATAGTCCTGCTGAGGATTCCTTTTTTACAGATGCCAAAGACTAAAACCAATACATTACGGAGAGAAAAACCTAGAGCTAGACGCTAGCCGGGAAGGGCATTCCCTGGGTTTAATTTACAAAAAGGAGGCGGGTTGCATATTCCTGAAGTGGAAAAGTCCGGGGGATCTCATAGCGTTATAAAATAACAGGCAGAATACCTATTTCTTAGGAAAGGGCCCCTTCTTGGAAACCCTGTGCAATATCTAATCTAAAACAAGAACTTCCCTTGCAAAACTGGTAATAGCTTGTTTAGAAAAAGCTAAGGTTTTTATAATTATAGTAAAGTGTACCCTTTTAGAAGAGCAGGTGTAATTAAATTAGTCCGCGAATTAAAAAAATATATATATACCCATAGTCTACCTGTCCTTTGCTACTATAATATAGTAGGTCCTACAAGAACCTGATTTTATCGAGCGAGAACGGTAGCTTTTTAAGATCCCCTTTCAGCTAGACTTTCATATTCTAAATTTCGTATAATTTAAGATTGGAGGCTTTCATATAGTTTCGGATTGACCCTAAAAATAAGAGTTACGGTACCCTTAAAGATTACAGCTTTGCAAAACTAAAAGCAAGTTAGCTTGATTATGGACTTAAGCTCCTGGATTTCACTAGAACTTTTAAAAAGCTTTACCTCTTTTACTCGAAATAGAACCCTCGAAAACTTTTTAATAAATCTAAAAAAGCTTCGTAGTTCGTTTCTGTATAAACTACTGCGCGCCTAGAAACCCGGTTCTAAATCGCTTTTAAGTTGAGGATTCCCGGTGTTATAGCTACTGTACTTTGTAAGGAAGGAAATAGTTATAGAAGTAAGTCGAGGAAATATTCCATAGTTTCATTGTTATAATATGTTATAAATTGTATTTGTTAAGCAAGCTTACCTCAAAATGGGAGTAAACTAAGTTTAATTATAAGAATTTGGTATTGTCTGGTTGCGCGGCTTTCCTGAATTTCTAAAGAAGGTTTAACTAAAGTCTCGAACCTTTTAAAGTATTGTAATAAATTAGAAAATAACCAGAACAGCAAGAGAGCTTTTTCATATTATCTTTTGGAGTAACCTCCTCTTTCTACTACATATACTAGGATCCTTTAGGAGCAAGAATTCTGTTGTCAAATATAAGGGGTTCAATATATAACGCGTATAAATTCTATAAGTAAATGTTGCTTTTAACTCTGTGAATTAAAGTAGTTCCACTAAATAAGCTTTAGTTTTATCTGATACTTTAAGTTTTCAAGATTTTGGTTACAGATTCTTTTGTATCCAGCGTACTCTGTGGTTAGTTGCCTTAAACTTTTTAACCTATTCCTATCCAAGTTCTGATTTATATATGGAATACCGGGGCATAAAACTTTTATCTACCGCGAAGAGTCTTTTATCCCTATTAATCTTAATTATAAAGCTTGACTTATTCTCGCTTCTAATTGCTCCTTTCACCTGCTAAAATTGCTCTAAGCAGCTCAGGGGTGCTATATTTTTAGGCATCTTCCTCACAACGAAACACTCCTATTAATTTGAAAAAGTCTAAAAAGGTACCCTTAATAAAGCATTAAGCCCACAATTTGTAATTTTGAGAAAATTCTTTGTTTTCTAGCTAGGAAGAGCCGCTTAACATCAGGAGCTCCACTTTAAAGCACTTGAACCCATGACTGTACCCATAAAAAATTTGTTTTAACAAATTGCTGAAGTTGTCGGATGTAGTAAATTAGCAGAGGCTGCCAAGACTCTGTTTTACTCACTATTCTAGTTCCGAGAGCATATAAGAGTCAAGTTCGATTCAGAATTCTTTATCTAAGTGGTGATTCTACAAAAGCTGGCGAAATAAAAATTTCTTTTGAAATCCCTGGAATTGGTAATATAATAAAGTAAGTATATTCTAGTAGGGTATCTTTTTTGACATAAAAGTCAAGCTATCCTTTCCCATTCTAAATACACACACCTACGGTATTTTTCCAAAAAGAAAGGCTGGAGAACAAGGGACAATTGTAAGGAATTGAAAACTAACGAATTTAATAAAAAAAAAAAGAAACTACAAGGAAAAGCATACTTGCCCTATTAGCATACTCTATCTCACAGTGCCCAACCCTAGTTTCGAGGCTCTAAATTCTCTGAATAGCTAAACAAAGGACAAGTAACAGCCTAAATTGAACCTAAATCACGAGTGACTCATAATCGTAACTCTTTTCCAATAACAACAATAACAATAAGTATAAAAAAAAGAGGAACCTTTTATTCTTGGAAAATACTATTAAGTAGGATAGGCTTCGTTAGTCAGTGCTAGTCAAAAAGCCCCTTGACTTCTGTTCGCTATTAAAAGAGTTGGGGATAAAATAGAGAGTCCTGCTTATAATAACTGGATTGTACCCTCTCGTGAATAAGTGAGACTTTCATATATCTGTAGTAAGTTGCCTTTGCTTATAATATTTTATATAAGTAGTAGTTTCTTTATATCCACTTTATTTTATATCCAAAAGAACTTTCTTGGCTTAACTCAAACCTTTTTAGGGAATGCGCTCACCCATGTCATGTTTGCTACTCGTATTCTTTTTGGGTGTATACATACTAGGCTTTTTCTATAAGGAAACTTTTCGATAACTTGGCATTTACAGCTCCCAAGTGCATTTGAACCCCAAGCATAAAAAATAGAGTTTCCTCGACTTTAGACTTTTTTTTACTGAGCTAACTAAGAACTTAGGAGTTTGACTTTAATATTAAGCTCTTTCCTAGAAAAAAGGGAGTTCCTATTTCTTTTTTTGGTACAATGATAGTCGATTAAATGGGATTTAAGAAGACTTTTTGAACAAATTATTTAAAAAGACGGCCGCGCTTCTATGTTTACTGAAGTACGTCAGTTTATAAAAGAGAAAGCTCAGTTTGGTGTAAAGTCTTACTCTAAAACTTACTTCAGGGTTTCTTTATAGATTATAGATAGCAAAGTATCAAAACCAGAGTTCAATACTTTACAGCCCATGGGTGGCGCCTTTTAGGTATATCTACTCAGAGAGAGAGCCTAAGATCCTTCAATAAAAAACTATATAATTTGTGAATCCTAGCACAATTCAATTGTTAACCTTCATTAGCAAAAAAGTTGATCTACTCCTCTACTTAGTTCTGTACACAACACCTAGACCTAAAAAAGTTTAATTACCGAATATTCCCTTGATTTATAGTGTTACTAAAAAGAAAAGTAAGGACAGAAAAAGTAATATATGCCTTGGGAATAATAGGGATACCTGACTTTAAAGTCCTCGGAACTAGAACTCAAAACAGGAGGATTACTAACTGAGTGACTCCCCTTTTAAAGACTAAAAAAATTGTCATAGACTTATACTTCTAACAAACATTTCTTACTAGCAAGCGCTTTATAATCTCATATTCGTTATCCTAACTACAAGCTCGGCTATTCCTTTTTCCGAGGGAAAGAATTTTAGCCTATAACCATAAAATGGATTTCGTGTTCTATTTTGTTACTATTACAAAAGTCAAGCACATAGCTATTACTCCAAGCGAGCCCCTCCCCTTAAGCTTATTTCTTATTTACCCCAGACTCAATCTTACATAAAGCAAGTGATTTCTCTAGAATCTAGGTCAAGTGCAGAAGAACTCTTTTAGTAATTACTAAATTAAATGGCAAAAGCCGTGCATAACCGCGGAGTAAAATCCCTAAATTCAGTAAGAGTGAAAGAGTCAAAGCCCCTTTCGAAAAAGGAGGGTAGATAATGATGCCGTTTGTCAAAACAGCCCTCGAACTTTCCTATTACTATACTAGTATATATACCTTTCACGTTTCACAAATCTGTATCTTTTAATGCTTTCTAATTTCTAGATATCTAAATCTTATTTAAAAAGAAATTTATACGGAGGTTGTAGTAGCGTTAATAGCCTTTTGTTGCTCACTAGGTTATAAAAAGGGTTGTAAATCAAATGAATCATTCCCGGTTAATTCCAGCATACAATAGGACTTCCTTTACTCTCCTAGAATATACGGGCTAGACTTATCCTAAAAATTTAAATAAGCATAAGGGGGAACAAACAGGAGTTCTTATTAAAAAGTATTTAGCTTGCGCGGCTTTAATCAGGATTAAAGTTTTAAAGGATATCTTACAAGGGGGATCTTAGAGCACCTTAGGGGTCCGCTTTGAACAGATCTAAAAATAATAGTGACGTGACTACGGGGCAGCTCGCTGGTTTATTAATTGTACTTACTATGTAAAAGGGGACTTTTTTAAGGAGCTTCCTTTTGGCTTGTTCAAACGGAGTAGAAAATTATAGACTAATAAAAGTCTTAAAGTAGATAGGAAGGATTTCTTGTACTCGTAACTTAAATAATTAGACCTTTTACTGTCAGTAAAAACGGAGCTAAGTACGACTTGAACCTACTTCGATGGACGAGGCTCCTGTATTACCGAGTATCGACCCGGAGGAAGTTTATATTTACGATTCACTGTATTTACAAAATTATAAAAGGTTCTTTCTAACTAAGGTAACTCCTAGATAGAATATTTGAATCAGAAAGACTAAAAAGGAGCTTTTTAGGGTTTTATAGGAGTCCTCGGGGATATTGTGTATACCGTCGGTATATTTTAACAGTTAAACCACAAATTTCGTAAGAATCTCGCAAGTCAAGGGCTCGCTTATTAGCTGTAGGTTTAAAGAGGCGCAAAAAATTCTATTTAAGAGATTTCTTTGCCGACCTCAACTCTAGAAACTCATAAGTTAAGGCGCATTATGCGTACTCAAAAGGTAAGACATTGTGATATATTCTATTTAGAAATGTGCCCCTTTACTTTTTTTGATTCAAAAGCATTTCTCAAAGGTATCGCAATATTGTAGTACTCCTGCTTTGCCTGCTTTGTAAGAGGTTTCCCTCTTTTTATTTGTATAGGGTCTTACCTTTCTTATCAGTATTTGTTCCTAGGGAATTACGCCCCGCCACCATATTAAATTAAGAGATAAGACTTTCCTTTTCAGAAGCGGCTATTTCACAGTTTTTATATAAAAGTTTTCTCTAAGTGATTTGACTTTTTCGAAAGGAAACTTATTTCATTTTTCGATATTACGGCACAGTATGCGAGGTTGTTATTTTCTTGTTTTTATCGGGACCCTTGCTATATTCAAAAATTGCTATTTATTTTATGACAAATTCAAGGTAGATATAAGTACGACACTTTTTATGAGTTTTGAACCCGGGACTTATTATAACTCTTTTAGAAAATAGAACCTAAAGGTCTCAAAATACTTTGTCTTTTTTATTAATGTAAAAGGAAAAACCCTTTCAATAAAAAGAAAGTTATACTATTCAAGAGGCTCCCCCATAACTAAGTACATATGATTTACGCACCCAGCCAAAAATTCTTGTGTATTGTACACAGAATTCGTAAGGATATAAATCTAAAAGCGAGACTTTCTTGACTTTTTAATAACAATACTGAGTTCGTGTGCGGCACAACTTTGATTTAGAAACTCTTACAAAAAAGCGGCGTCTATAGCCCTAGCCCTTTTCGCATGCCGGTTATAAAACAGGTGCTGTTATGTAACCTATTAGTAAAACTTTGTATCTTGAGAATTTCGAAGTATATTTTCATTTTTAAGGACGTAAGTGACTCCTTTCACGAAGTAGTAAGAGCCTGGACTTCAAGTTGTTAAGGAGAATCTACTCCACATATAGAGTAAAAAGTTCTTGCATTTCCGGGAAGCTTTTACGTTAATTGTTCCTTTTTTAGTTGCTAGTTACTTTCTTACTTCGTTTCAAAGCTTTTTTTTATAAAGGTATAAAACCTCTACTCAAATCCAGTAAATTTAATATTTTACAAGTCCTCCTCAAAGTTTCTAATTTTTGATGAGATATCTCTTCTTAGAACCCTCCATAAGGGACACTTTTTCTTTTTCAAAAGTATAAAAAAGTTCCTTGTTAGAAAGTTGTTCCGCGGGCAGTCTACCCCTCTTATCTAAATTCAGTTACTAATATCGCTTATTAGTAGATTTTCTTAAATAAAATATAACAGAATTCTAGTCATAGCTCTTGGAAATTCAAAAGGGGGTTTTTTCGAATGTAGAAATATTAGCCTCTCTCGTTTATTATTGAAATAGAATCTATGTTGACCACAACTCAAAAAAACTTATAGCGTTAGTCTACCAATCCCGGGTTCCACAAAAAGCAAGTCCCCGTTTAATAGTATGTTTTTAGTAAGGGTAT
Organism: Pelargonium tetragonum; assembly: GCA_036897445.1. Lineage (NCBI taxonomy): Eukaryota > Viridiplantae > Streptophyta > Magnoliopsida > Geraniales > Geraniaceae > Pelargonium > Pelargonium tetragonum. The sequence goes on along the minus strand of JAYMTL010000072.1, from coordinate 46,908 downwards.
TAAATTCCTTTAGAGAGTACTCCAAAGGTTTCCTTGTACTTCAAAAGAGACTCAAATTTAGGATAAGGGACTTGCACTTGGCTCATCACAGTTCAATATAATTAGCAAAGCCTTAAAGGTTTCTATCTATACTAAACTAAAACGACTATACGATTCTCAATTTCCTTAGTTTTTAAGCTTACAAGTTACTATTCCGGATTCCTAAATTATGCGTTCTACCAATCTTGGTATATTACAAAAGTCTCGCAAATCTTAAAACAAGTACCCTGCGTTTCAGATAAAATGAATGCAAAACCCCGCTAAAATAATAGTTAAATAAGAGCTCGGTTATATACCTCCCTCAGGGTGGTACTAGTATAGTAAATTCCCAAAGAAGAGCTCGTAACTCGCATTTCTCCTTACTCTAAGGACCCCTTTTTCATTTTTAAAAGGCTTAATGCTACTCCGAAAATCCTTGAGTTATTCAGATTCATTTTTAGTTCTTTTCTTAATGTTGTTAAGGAGTGTCCTTACTCCTGTATTTCTAATTTTGTTTATCTTTTCCCGAGACTGGTTATTATTGTTTGACTTTTAGCCTTCCTTATAGTGGGCGACTATTAATATAGTTTTTTTGCAGTGAAACCCCCTTTACTTGGAATAGTGTATAATAGGCAGCCCCAGGTTCAAAACCCTTTATATAGAATTGGGTATTCATTTTCTCTATAAGACATAATACGTCTTACACTATAGATATAGGAGTAGCCCCGTATGTAATAAGAGAAGTCGTTTATTGTATAGTATTTACCATAACAAGGTATTAGAGAATCTTACTGCTTTGTGAAAAAGTTTTTGAGCGTATCTATTATATAAAATGAAGCCGTCTGTTTTCGTTACAAGGATTTTGTCATAGAATTTTGAGGTAATAACTTTATGCTCTTAGATAGATATAAAAGCGGAAAAACTAAACTTAGTCTGTTTGGCATATCATATATAGTATCGGGCGTTGGGTAGAGTAAATAGATTGTCATATCTCACTCTAGCATAGTAAATGTAACTACTAAGAAGAAAGGGCCTACTCTTAAAATTTTTAAGGTAGAGCTCTAGTTATCAAGACTTTATTCCTAGGGTTCAAATCTTGAGAATTAGGATACATTCCGAAAATAAGTACTATTTTTAGTCTCTCGGTTGGTTTTAAAACCTTCCTCGATTTGACGCGACTTAAGCTTCAAAGATTCTCGAATAAAGGCTCCAGAAAAAAGAAGCCCTGGGTTAAGCGGAAAAGCATAAATTTATTCCGTTTAATACATTATGCTTGCCTTCAATTAAGAACCTTAAACTAACTTAACTATACTAATTTAACTAATTTAAGAGGATATATCTCTAAAGTCAAACTTGAGTAAATGCTTTAATGTAGGGGCAAAAAAGAGCTCCTTTAGAGTATTTATAGCGGTCCCTCTTTAATTTTAATGCTTGCGACGCTAAGGTAAAGCTTTAGCTTTAACTTTAAAATAGCAAGCTTAAAGAAATTCTTCGTATCCTTAACGCTTACACTTAGTTCAAAAAGAAACTCATATGGATCTCAAATAAGGGAGCCTTTTAATAAGTAACTTGGCAAAAGGTATTCTATAAGTATGCTTTGGAGGACCCAGCTTTAGCATTTACTAATTTATTACAAGCAAACCCTAGAGCTTAAGAGGTCCGGTGAATCGTTACTTCATTTTGAATAAAAGTCAAGGGTTCGGGCCCTAGAACTCTAAAACTTAAAGTTGCGGGTTCCAATTTAGTTATGTTGTTGATAACGCAGCAAGTGTAAACAAGAAGGCTAGGTTTTCCTTTTTAGTCACTTAAAATTTTTTAATTGCAAATATTGTCTATTTTAGAAGTTAGAGATGGAATTTCAAGATTGCTGCTTTATTACGGCGAAGTTTAAAGACTTTAGGGCACACTTTGCTAAGATAAGCTAAGATAATAAGCAATAAAAGGCGGCCCTGTTTATCTCGGTTCCTTTTAAGTAAACGCATTCTAAGGCCGCTTTCTAAAAGCAAAAACCCGCCTTTAGAGGGGCTCTGATTCTCCGTTTTAAAGATTTACGCGCTCCTTTATAGATCCTATTTAATTCGTGCTGGGTTTGAATAGCAGATTTCCCTAAGCCTAGTTTTTATCGAGGCAGAGCGCCCGTTAACAGGACACGGGCCAGTAGGTTCTAAACAGCTTGACTTAAGGGAAAGCTCTTTTTCGACCACACGGATTTGCATACATTTTTATTTATCCTGTTATTTATTGTTCTCAATTCTTTACCGAGGTAGCCTGGTCTTTGAATATACGTTGCTTGTAGCTTGGTTAGTTTCCCTTACCAAGACAAAAGTCTCTAGAGTTCTTTAATTAAGTTAAAATGTAGCATAAGAAGTATTGCCCAGCTTACCCGATAAAGGGATGCTCTTTAAGATAAAACCAGGACCTCACTATCTCACTATAAAGATATTTATTATTAGCCCCTCCTATCCTAGCGACTTTAGTTTAAAACACTAAAAGCAGAATCATAAAGTTGTTCTAAGTTTCTTAATTGGGCGCTAGTTTGTAAGAGATGCTTGAGGCTTTTGGAACTTCTTAGAGAAAAGAACTAAGGTCGCTTGGTCAATGCTAAACGAGGGCTCGTATTTCATTTATATAAAGTTCCAAGAGGGTTCTGGAATTTCAATCACCAAACTCTCATTTTATAGGGCCAAGCTCAAATAGGAATTAAAGCCCCGCTTCACTAACTATCTAATGCTCAGGTCCTTTAAACATTGATAGAGCAGAGTCCAATAAGTATATAAATAAAAGTTAGATTTGGTTTATACAAAAACAGCCTTAGAATTCGGTTTCGATTTATTAAAAAAACACTTTTTATAAAATATATTCTTACTATAGCAAAAGCTTCTTGAACCCTTTATTATCGAGCAGACGTGCGTAAACACCTTTTGCACACTCACTTTACTGAGATATTCGTACTTTATTAGGTTCCTCCTTTCCCACTAGGCATATAAAAAGAGAATATTCCTAGAATTCTAAACAGCAGCTGCGCTGAATTTACAACAGTAAAAACCATGGAAAGAATATAGGTCTACATAACATAGGGGCTTTGACTGACTTCAAGTAATCATAACCGCGAAAGAAGCCCCTACCTAAGCGTACTAAAAACAAATTTTTCAAAGCAGCTGCTATTCAGGCTCGAGACTAAACCCATTCCTAAGGTTGTCCTTTTCCCTTATTAAATAAAATGACTGCTTAAGAGATTCTTGTTACATGGCTATAGTCAATGCTTAGAAATTGGGTCTTCAAAAGTGTTTAATAAAATGCGGAACTATCCACCCATCGACTATTTGCTTTGGTTCAGAAACAAGGGGAAAGATAGGGATAAGAGACGCATTCATAACTCCAATAAATTGAGTAGGAAACTCGAAAACATCTCAGGATCCTCAAAGGATTTCTAAAAGTTATAAGAAAAAGAAAGATAAGAGGAGGCTTAATTTAAATTATTTTGATACAAGCATACAAATGGAATTGTAAAGAACTGAGTGCTGACACTTCAACAACTGACCTCTTATTCAAAAAGACCTGTAAGGAGCTGAGCCTAAGGAAACCTCTACGTATAAAAAGAAACAGGAATATGATATGCAAAAAAGCGGATAGCAAAATCGAGTATTAAAATATCCAAAAGACTTCGGGAGTCACTAAGTAACGTTATAGTGCACTAAATCAGGCGGACAATAAGTTTTGAATTAATTCATGTATTGATAAAATGAACTAGCATGCCTTATTAATTATTACTATAAAGGAAAAAGAGCTCGATCAAAGCCTCAAGTTATGGACTTAGAAAATTGCCGAGCAACCAAATTCTTGGATTATAAGGCTAAATATGCTTTTACTTAGTTATCTTTATTACTTAATAATGCGTTTAATTAATATGGTTCGGATAGCTACGAGCTCTCTCTGTATCGAGGATACTCTTAAAAATGAGCTAATTAGACGAATCTATACACTTTAAGGGCGCCCTACGGATCCCTCACGTAGGATTCTACATTTTTAAAGATTTACTTCAGTTTTACTATATATAGTAAGATAGTAAGGGCTTTCTGAAAACTTATTAGTATAGGGGTCGCGTAAAAGATAGTTTAGCTTATTATTAAAAATTGGGTTTCTAGTAAAGTAGGATTTGTTTAGGTAAGTCAAAAAGGGGTATTACACGAAATTTTTTAGGTTTTGAAAAAATTCTTATTTAATAATGAGACTTTAGTAACTTTGTTACCTCGTTTTTTTAATAAAAGTCAACCTTTTAGTCGTCATGGAAAGGGTTTAATAAATTTCTTGAATCCACTATTACCTAGATTTAGCTAAAGTTCTTAAATTAAAAAAGTTTTCTCAGCAAGGAGTCCTAGAGGGGGCCTGAATCATACTAATAGCAGACTATCTTGAAAATGACTAAGGTTTCCTAATCATGCACGACCCTCTCACTTTTCACAAACAAAAAGGAGTTACTTATCGCGGAGAGATGCAATAAACGGGGTTCCCGGGGCATACACAAGTGGTCACGGTAATGAGGTTTGGTATAATACCTTCGAGTTGAAGCTAGAATACAAACTTCTATATCCACATTAAATGAAATCTACAACAAGATAATCCTGGTAACGGGGCGTAAATTTAGAGTATTCGAAAAATGCGTTCGATAAGAATCTAAGCAAATATTGAGGTCCGGAATTTTACAAGATATTCCTTGACTAACAGAGAGCGACTAGAGCATTATATAAGGGGCTTACAAATTAAGATAAACCATAGCTATCGAGCATTGCCGCTTCAACTTTCCATGATACATCTAGGAATTCTCTTTAAGATGGATATGCACTTTCTCTTAAAACTTAAGTTCTTACTTCCCAGCAACCCAAGGGCACGACAGCTGTTAAGCCAGCCCTACCTACACGTTACTTATTAGATCTAATCTAAAATTTTTAAGAAGACCTCAAAAGCGCCTACAATGAAGCTAGAATCTCCCTGTAGTTATACTCTAAATGTATAGGCTAACGGAGTTCTACTTAAGGAAACCCGCGTATCAAAGAGGGTGGTTACAAGGAGTAGTAAAGTTCGTTTTTTTTTGTCTTAACTCTCCCTTAAAAAGAAAGGAGAATCCGGCGGATACAAGTGTTACTTTGCTACAGGATACACCTCTTGTGAATATGTCCTCATACGGTTCTCCTTGTTGTGAATCGTAAAGGCTTTATATCTGAATCTTGGATCGTCCATATATTAAGATGGTATTAGCTACTTTTACCAAAATCTAACTAGTTCCGGAAGGAATTGGGAGCCCCACGGAAACTCTAAACGAGGGTTGCTAGTACTCTCGTGTTGCAGCAAAGCAATATAGTTCTTACTTATCCAATAGGCAAAGCTTTCTCTTAAAAGCCCCTTTTATTTGAACCTCCCGATATGCCAAAAAAACTTTTCCTTTGAGGTACAAAAGCATTTCTGAATAAAACTATTAATCTACACTCTATCTATTCGTGACAAACACCCGGAGACACTCGAGTCTCTCTAACAGTAGTGCCTAAAACTAGGACTTTTGGCCGGTTATTATTAACACGTTTTTACTCTATAAAGTTTTTAGAAATTGAATCAAATTTACGGGAAGGGCTTCCACTAGTTTACCCACAATTACTTAATCTCATAAAAGTTCTATAGGGATAGAGGACCTCTTTTTGGCAAATAAACTAAAGATATCAACATCATCTTAGTAAGATTTTGTCTTAGAGGTCTCTAAAACTTGGTGTAGAACTCTTAACATCACAAAAAAGGTTCTCCGGATAAAGAGCTTTTTTGCTCTTTCTTTTTAGTTTTTTAGGCTTCGTTGCTCGAAGGCCCTTTATAAGCGTAAAGCCTGCGTCTTTTAAGTGATTGTATACTTTTTATCTCTGAATTGCTTTTTTAGCAGGATCATTTCGAGTTTTTCTTGCACTTAGATATGGAACCCTTTACTTGTGCTGTTTGTTAAATCAGCGCATATTTTAAAGGGTCCCTTTTTGATTAAAAAAAGCTTAAGGGCGAATTTCTATTTTCATTTTAGAAGGTACCCGTAAGCGTAAAAATCCCTAATAAAAAAGACTAAGTCAGCTAAGAGAATACCAAAGGGACTTCTGCCATAAGGATTTCACTTTATTTTGTTGCCGCTAGTATAGGCCCCATCAAAAGGAAACCATGTGTTATTTTCTTGCCTATACTAAAAAAGGGGCTCCTTCTAATTCTGAATCTTTGTTTAAGCGGCTGCAGTTTCATCCAGTTTTGGGGAGAATAATAAATATATACTAAGCGCCTTTCTTCCGTCAGGTATTCCCCTTTTTTGTTATATAATTTAAGAAAAAGTTTTATAACTTATGTGCCGTGGAATTGGGAGTCAAGTCCCATCCTAAATTTCTTAATTGAATAAGGCTTAGGGACACCCATGCATATCTTTCCGCAGAAATTGAGATTCCCCAATATGTATGAAAGATAAGAGAAAGTATTCACACATTTTCAAGACTGCTGCAACCTCGCCGTTGCAGCGATTATAGAGATTAAAAAGGGGGTACTGGATAAGGGGGATTTTTGACCTTTTTACAAGTGCTTCTTATATTACCAAGTTTCCCAGGTAAAGAAATTTAGTCATTAGTCATAAAAAGGAAGAACCTCAATTCTTGTTAAACATATCGTTTTCGAAAGCTTGCTCGCTTTGAGCCAGAGAAAAAAGAATATCTTGTACCGCGTTTTATATGCAGTCTAGTAAGGTGCCTAAGTACCTTTTATTGTACTCAGTCAATAGGATTCCGTTTTATGACTTTTATTGATAACACTACTGTAAAAAGTTAAAATCCTTATAAAAATTGGGTGGGTACTCCTACCAGACAAAATTTGTAGCTTTTTATATAGTAACTTACCGGAAAATTAGGAAACACTTAGATAGACGTAGGCTGATTAGAAAGAGTTTAGATAACAACGAAAAAAGGGCAGTTAAGTATGTGGTTCAGAGCACTGAAATTTACCTGTGAATAGTTTTTCAAATTCTCTAGTCAATAACTTATTAAAAAAGCAAATAAAATAGAAGCTCGTATCTCTCCTCGAAAATCTAACTACCTAAAACAAGGATCTGAATCAGCTACTTAGAAAACACTAAACACTGGGCTTAACTCTTAGTAGAAAAATATGTCAATTTATTCGTATTTCCCTGCCCAAACTTCAACAATTTTCACTAAACTGGATACGATAAACAGCTCAAATCCTTACCTCTCAAAAGGAGTCTTAAGCCTAAACAACGCAAAACATTTAAGGGACTCCCATTGTGTAAAGTTCTCTATCTGCTTAGAACATCTATTAAGAAAACCGGATAGGGGCCCCTTATGGAATACTTCAAAAGCTTTGATTGATACTATACTAATAACTAATAAAGTTTCTCGGGTAGCAAAGTATATAAATTGAAGACTTCTTACGCCCGCTAACTAATGCTAAAAGGGCCCACTGGGGGAAGAAAGAGCCCTATTTACCAGAGAGATTAGGAGTCTTTCTATAGCTTTTAGGGGGTTTACAAGTATCCTATATAAATTCACACAGAGAGGCACCTTCCTTATTAAGTTAAAGAATTCCCGGATATTACAGGCATACCTGTAGAACGCTAGCATAAAACCTTGTATATTAGGTATAAAATGCCTTCAATATAGTTACATAAAAATGCTCTTTACTTTGCGGTAAACCCAACCTCTGCGTTTTGGTTTAGTAGAGAAACTTTTCATATAAGAGTCTAGTGATTTAGGATATTGGGTTACCCCATACTTTTATATAAGCTTTTTAAGCACAAATATTCGAGTATAGAACTCTGTCAAATAAGTCTTTAATCAATTAGGTTTCTTTTTGCATGCTTTATAGGAGGAGAATATATATATATATTATATAGGGGCCAAAAGCATGTTATAGCGCACATGCAAGACCTGGCTTTCTTAAATAATTTATTTAGTGTTATATTTGAAATAGTAGTATGAAACGAAAGAGAGTCGAAACATCCCTTTAATATAGTATAGATCGGGACAATCTTATAGAGTAGTAAAAAAGACAAGCTTTTGCTGATATGCGTTAATCCTTTTAAGTAAAAAGGACTCTTGCGGAACTCCTTTGAGTCTGGGCAAGTTTCTTTTTTTAGCGTTCACAGATGGAAATTTTGTATGTATTTTTATCCGCGCTTCACTACAACGCCTCTAAATTAGAAAAAATATATGTTTACGATTTTTTAAGGAGGTCCTTTATTGAGTATTTGGTCTTACTTTTGCAAGTGCTAGAGCAACCCAACGAGTTATCATCGTTGGTTCAAGCGCTATTCTTATGTGTCAAACTAACCTTTTTCTTTTCTTATTCTTGGAATAAAAGCCTACTCTCTCTGTTTATCCAACCCTCTAAAAGGAGTCTTTTGCTAATTCTGAATAACGAAGAGCTACGCTTGTTAAAAGAAAGTTTTCCTGATTCCTGGAAACAGAGTTCGTGGTTTCCTTACGAGACAAAATCCGGATACATTACGTATAGGAGAGGAACCCCATTAGGAATTCTGGTTTGTTACTTCCAATTCCATATGCTAATCTAATGAAGTAGTTATTTATTGTTACTATAAAAATGTAAGGTTAGTATAAAAATTCACTTACTAGCTTCATATTAACTCTCCTCCACTCTCAAGTTGAGTTGCTATCGTCGGTTTTTCCACTAAGTTTCAGCCCCAACCCGTGCAAGTTATGAAATATAGTTGTAAAGCCTCAGGCTAATTATAGAGCAAATGTGTTATAAAAAAACCTCGGAAGTTCAACTCGCTTATTGATGAAAAAGAATTTATACTAAGAATAAGTGCAATCTTCTATGTCTTGATCACTTAACAGATACGGGAAATGTATCTGTGTCTAGAGTCCTGAGCTCCGTGAGCAAAGGTACCCTTTAGGTGTCAAGATTACGAATTATTATTTGCTAAAGTTGGTGTATCGTAAACTGAAATTATATATATAGAAGGAGAGGAATTCCAGGAGTTTCTTCTCACCGGCAAAGGTATACAACGCGACGTAATATTTAAAGAAGAAGAGACACAAGTATAGCGAGAAAGTTACTTGCTGCTGGGTTGTATATTTTAAAGTTGACAAATGTAAAAAGGGGTTAGATTAAAACTTCTTTTACACATTTTAAACCATGTTAGGGGGTACCAAAGGCTCGCTAGGAAAAGACACAGCTGCTCTTTAAAGTTTCTTCAATGAGGCAGAGTACAAGTAGACCTTAAAGCTGGAGTTCTTCCTGTGGAAAAGGGAGTCTTTGTTTTGGGTTTTTTCTAGAAAAGCCTTCCATTTAGCTAATTTTCAACTTTCATCGAGAGTAAATTACTTATATGAAGCTTCTAATTACTATATCCCTATTTAATTAAAAGAGCTTACTGTGTATGTATAAAGATTTTTATTCTTAAATAGGTTTTTTGCTGAGCTAGTCTTTTTCCTTGTATCTCAGATTCCTGGACAACTTCCCTTATTTGTTGCTATTGCTACGACCAAGATTATGTTAAAATACAAATTAAAAAGTATAATTTATATTATTTATATTATTCTTCCTAAAACTAAAAGAGGGGCTTTCTATAATCCTTGCTCCCCCTTTAAATTTAGACCCGTGAATTTCTGATGAATTCCTGATCACAAACCCAATAGAGAAAGCCAGAATAAAAATGAAAATGGCTTGGCGTATTTATAAAGATTTTCTATGTAATTACAAGAACAAGAAATCTATAAAATTTTTTTCTTTACTCTGCCAAAGTCTATATTACTTACCTCTGCTTTACACATGACACAAAAAAATCCCTATATCCAACTAAGACTATTCCTACCCTGATTGAGAACAGTATTTCCTAAAAATTTCTTCTTTTTTTTTTACAAAAATATTCTAGTATCCCTTTATCAACTACTACTTTATGTTTATATGTTTAAGCGCTTTTTAGATTCTAAATAGAAGTTAAGTTGCACTCTTACTATGGATTCTATTTATTAGCCTAAGTTTAGGACTACCAGGAACTCTAATTTTTAACTTAAAAGGAAAAAATGTAGCATGTGGTAATTTCTATAATATAATATAACGATACGAGTCTCCGGCTACTGGATTAGTGGAGTCTGTTGCTAAACAGATATACGGATGGAGCCGGCTTACTTATACACATAGTTTTTGAACATGTTGATAATTGGAATAGAGAAAAGATAGGCTTCTTGTGTAGTTTTTACTCAAGGAAGAGAACCTCTGCATCCTAGCTTTTTATAGCAAACCCAGTTGAAGTTTATTTAGATTTTTAGGTAATACGGCAAAAGCGCCCCTTCTAAAGTAAAGGATATCAAAGTCCTTATCCACTACCTTAGGATAGCACAAATTAATAGGTAATCTAGACTTAGTTATATATTTTTATATACTCAATTCCTTGTTTTACAAATCTAATTAAAGTAGTTTTTAATTAATCTCATTTAGCTTTGTAATGACTCATAATTGCTCAAGGCATTTAATAAACTGACCCCTTTTTCCAGGTTACTTAAAATAAAAATGAAAAGCTTTCTTATTTCTTTGTTACTCTTACCCAGAAGCTTCTTATTCATACCTATCCTCTCACTTCCTGAGAGTTTAAACTATGACCTATAACGGGAATCCCTACCTTCTGCTGCAGCTGAGTCCTTGTACTACCTGTCTTAGCTAGACATGTTTTCTTAGTCTTAAGCAACCCTTTCTTATAAGTCTTTGTCTTGTAGCTACTGAACTCTTCTTTTATTATAAGCGCCTTCTTTTGCAGCCTTTCTTATTGGTATTACCCCTCTTATGGGGATTCCTCTTTTTGTACTAGCCTACAGCTATTGTATTCCTCCTCTTATTGTAGGGATTTGAAGAAAGAGTCTATTACTTATTAGTTGTATTAGTCTTAAGGCTCCCTCATTGTCTTACTTGAAATTGCTATAAAGAGTAAAGAAACCTAAATTTAGATAAGTTAGTTACCCCACTGTAGGCACCCGAAGGAAGGTAATGTAATTAATAGTTTATTGAGTATCTTACATTATACACCCTGCTGACCCTGTTTCATACTCCCGCTTTCATACTCATACCTAGACTTTGTACCCCTGAATTCTGTATCGTAGCTAAAGGATTCTCTACCCGTTTCTTATGAGTCTTGATACCTTTCTCCAGAGCTATAACTACCCTCGAAGTCTTTGTAGCTTACTCGTTATCTGCTGCACCTTATTCTGTTTACTATTCTTGATAACCTTCCTTGTCTTAAGAGCTTTATTTCTCTGAGCTCTGCTACTGGGCCTGACTCATAGCTATAATGTGACTTTCTATCTTCTTCTTATTGACCTACTTCAAAACTTTCTTTAGAACTAGAGCCCTTTAAAACGTAATATAGAAAGTAACTCCAAAAGGTTCTAATCCCACAAAACTCTTAGTAAATCTATCTCCTTTTCAGAATTGACTTCTCTTATACTAGAACTAGACCTATCCTAGTTGTACTACTCTTCTTAATCTACTTCCGACTATTCATCATACCTGCAGCCTTATAATTAAATACTTTCAATAAAATGCCTAAGTTACTATCCCAGAATAGAAATTTTCTTTAGTTCAGGTACCCTTTATTTAGTTTTTAGTAAGAAGGTAAGGTGCTGATACATTTTGGGCTCTTGAAGTCAATATTTCCTATGTTTATTCAGTATTTGCTTTTTTTTTCAAAAGGGCTTACTTGTCAAATTCCTAGGATTCCTACTTTCCCTAGTTTGTATCATATTCTTTAAGTAGCAGGCACCTCTTAAGATAGCTATACCTTTAGTCAGTCTGTATTCCTATAGGGTTCTCTCCTTCCTTAACAGCTACGTGATAAAGACAGGTAAAAGGTACAGGAACTCAGTATATTCCTAAAAAACTTGACTAGCTTACAGAACTTTAAAATAAGTACCTTTTTTTAGAGTTCTTTCTAAAACCTATAAACCTGGACTCGGATTTATACATTCTAGATTTCACGGCGGCAAGAACCTAAAATCTCCTTTAGGCTCTACATATACTTAATCTAGAAACTCTCCTCCTTGGGAAACAAATTTCCTTTCGAATACAGGAACGAACAACCAGTAGGACTCCTTGGGTTTAAGCTTTTTTAGTTACTTCGGGCACTTAAAGCTAACAGAACATTAGGAAAGTCTTTTGTACTTTCTATTCTGGAGCTACCTTACCTACAAACTAGAAACAAGAAGCTCTATCCTTTAACGAACTTCCTTGTTTTAGAAGCAAGAGGAACCCCCCTTTTACTATATTAGAATTAAGACTTTCTTGATTTGCCCGGGCCCTGTTGTAAGCATACAAACTCATGACTACCCAGCTTCTTCAGACTCAACTTTTAGCTTTTACTTCATTTACAGGTTATTTTCTAATTTAACTTACCCACCTTACTTAGCTATACTTGTATACTTGGATTCTCCTTACTCTTGATAGATAGTAGCTTTGTTAGTCTTCATAATTCCTATAGCCTTTGTCTTATGAAGCCCTCTAGTTATTGCACTCTTTGTAGCTATTATACTTACATATTCATCTATAGGAGTCTGGTTATAGATAGTTAATAAAATAGATACTAGTAAAATCTGACATTGAGTCTCTGCCTTTTGTGTAACTGAAAGTGTTAAGTGATTCATCTTTGTTCTTGGCTTTCCCTACAGACCTTATCTTGAGAAGAGCTATAACTTTCTTAGACGCTAGACTCTCCTTCTTTCATATTATACCGGGTTTGGTTGTACTCTTCTTCTTAATAACAAAGATTCGGTTCTATTTTAATAAGTCAAAGTAAGGCTTTTATAATATAGGTACTTAAGTGTATTACGTTCGAAATCAACATGCCCCTTTAGTTAGCTATATGTTAATTGGGGAATAAACTCTACAAAAAAACATATCATACATACGAGGGTAAGCTGTCTTAAAACCTTTCTTTATACACCCTACTGCTTATGCTTAAGAAGAGTTTGGATTTCTGAATTAACAAATTGCAACTGCTTTTCCGTGAAAACTGTCTCTAAGGATTCAGGCAAAGCTCAGTTATTTTAGGTACTCTGTCCGAGGGTATCCCCTATTTTTACGAGTCTACTAAGGCATAAGAAATCCGTATTATATTAGGAATTCCGGATCCAGGAGTTTTATAGTTTGAGATACTTACTCTTTAATTTAGAAGTTACAGTAATTTTGACGTTTGATTAAATTAAGTCATTTCGAATAGAGAACTTTTCGCACTATATACTATAAAAACAGAACTTTCTTTTTAATGATTATAGCATAGGTGTTTCTGCAAAACAAAAACCTTTCAAGGGGTGTGGCGCCTATTGAAATATGGTAAAAAACCTTTTAGAAAAACTTCAACTTGAGGGTACTCCTGATAGAGAAGGGAATAGGAAACTGAGATATTGCACCGGAATATATCTAAAAACCCGACCTTATGATACTTAAAAAAAGCGTACCTCCAACTTTTTTACGAATGTTAACAGGTTTGGAATCGAAATTTTTGGGGATAATATAAAACATACTGGGCATTCTCTTCAACTAGCATTTCTATTTTTTACTACTATAGACTATAACCAATAAGAATTTTGACTAAATCCCTTTGATCGAAGTAAGTGTTTACCTCTTTCCTACAGAGGCTGGGGTGCTGCTTTTTTATTCTTTAACTAGTTTCTCAAATTCCCGTCTTTTTCTAAAATGCAGTGCTACTATAGGATACCTTAGTAGTAACCCCTTATGCTCTCATTTTACTGAAGTTGACTTGGGTTTCTTCAAAAGAAGGTACTATTGGATTGCCTTTAGAGCTTATTAGAGTTCCCTTTTGGTGGACAAGTTTGGTTTAGAGACTTGATTGGGGGGAGTAGTAAAGCGAGATACAGACAAAAAACTTAGCCCACGTTACTTAGTAAGGCCGAAAACTCTCGCATTGAATGCTTTAATTCAGACTCATTATCTTTATCTTAAGTTTCTTATTAAAATTTATATTAAAGTTTCGGGTTACTTTCACAGGGCTTTTACTCTTAGATTCTTTATCTTTCCCTTTTCTTCTTTTAAAAGAATCCCTCAACTCTAGAACCGCGGACTTCTAAAGGGAGTACCCGACAGAATTTTAGATTAGGTGCTTTTTACTTACTGCCTTTACTGAAGGTTGGAACAGGACTTCATACTCTTTTTTAACCCTTTGCACGCACTTTTTATCCTCTATAGAAAGTCTATAGACTTAAGTAAAGCCCTGCTCTTTGAATTGTGTAAATTGACTTCGAACAAGAATTTTCCTTATACTTCTGTCCAATACTCTTAGCGGGTAAACAATTTTATAAGGGGTTTTGGCGCAGGCACTGAACTTGACAGCGGTAAAGCTTTCATTTTGTAATACAAGGCTTATTTGATAGCATAGGTATAACAGGCATGCGAGACATTCCGCTAAGGGTACGGTTTATAGTGTAGACAAAGAGTCAATCTCAAATTTCGGTGTTAATTTAAACTATAATAGAAGAGCCTGTATAGGTAACAAAGCCCCTTTTAGTATATAATTTTAATCCGAAAGATTACGAATTTCTAAGCATAAAGAATTTTGACTTCTTTACACTTTTCAATAGTTAGCATCTACGGCCCCAAATTGCCTAACTTTTTTCGAGTAACAAAAGGGCTTTTCCCCTAAATCCTACTTTAAATCCTCGCGGGTTCTTGTGTTCCTTCTAAAACCCACTAAGCACTAAGGAAGATTTCTAATAAGCGAAAAAGTATATATTCTATTATTCATCATGTAATTTAAGATAGAAGTAAGCACATATGTCCATATAAAGGCGCAGCGTATCTAAGCCCTGTTGTATAATCCAACAACCGGGTTTCAATTTATAGCGTTGTACCCTTTTTTATACAAAGTAATACCGACTTTAGCAGGAGTTTGGGCCTTCAAAAACATTCCTAGAAAGATTCTCCACTGACTCGACAAAATAACCACAACTTCTGATTTATAGCCCTTGAACTTCTCTTACAGGGTAACCCTAAACCTTCCTCTATCCTGGATACTACTAAACCAAGAGTAATGAAACTTGAGCCCACATAAAAAGAGTTGCGCTTAACACTAGAATTGACTTCAGGGGTAAGTGTAATTCAAAGAAAAAAGGCCGAGGCTAGAAGGGAACAAAGTATCCGTAAATTTAATGCTCAACAAACTTTAGCTTTTTATACTAATATCAGTCTTATCCTAACAATACAATTAAGTAGTTTTCTTTCTAAAATTAGCAAGACTTTTCCCTTTAGAGTAGCGGATACTAGAATAATAGGGTGAGTATAACTTGCTTTGAGAGACCTGTAGGGGTTCTATTCTCTTAAAGTTAGGTAACTAAAAAGGGTTGTTGCATTAGGCAAAGCCGAACCGTTTGACTTTTTTTGCTAAACTCAAATCTAAAGACAAGTAAGCTACGAGGTCTATTAATAAAGGGGTTTCTAGTAAATAAATAAAGTCAAGTGAAAGTATCTTGTGTTGTTGTACTCTCCTGCTACTCCCTAAAATGAATATAATAAGGAATTTCTAAGTAACAAGGTAACGATTTAGTTAGTTAGTTTCCTTTTTAGTTTAGGGGTTTATAGCAACCCCGAGTCAAATCTTAATAAAATAGTAAAACGAATTTGATTTTACAAGAGATTAAGGAGGCAAAAGCCAGGAGTCCCTTTTTTCGAGGGTTATCGGATTTAGAACAGGTAAGTAATAAGCAATAAGTAAAAGGGAAAGCACTTACTTAGTGTAAGTTAGATCCTTTTTTGAGCTTTATATGAAGTTTAGTCCTTATTATAGAATCTTTAGGGGTTTTTCTAATCTTGTTATTACAAAGGTAAACTAAACTCTTTTTATTAGTAAGTCAAGGCAAATGTGTTTACAGTAAGAGCGTATGTATAAAACTAAATCCTCACGGGAGAAATAGCTAAGGCTAAAGCAGTTTGTTTGCAGTAAGGACAATTATAGTCTAGAAGTCAAACAAGTTTGCTTCTAATCCGGGTTTTTTAAAGTAGGAAGTGCTTTTTACAAATAAAGGGGAAAATGGGTCCTGAGTTTGATTTTTACAAGAGAAAGTCTTTGCCTTAAAGAAACTATTCCCGAAGTTTCTTTTAAATTACTACAGTGAATCATAACATAAGTAATTTATTCAATTTATTTAAAAGGGGCTTCTTCAGCTGCAAATCTAACTAAGCAAAAGGAGTTTTTTAATGTATAGCCCAAAGTTGACCTTATAAGAGTCTAGTTACAAAGACTAAGAAAGTTGTAGGTATAGCTCTCAAAGAACAAACAAGTCAAGAAAAAACAAGAACAAAGAAGACACAATCTGGTCCAGAACCCTTTAATTTAGGCAATTAACTCCTTGTAGAAACTTTTCGGTTAGTGGAATTTTTGAGAATTCTGTACTACTAAGTTTAGTAGATGGGAATACTTTGATTTAGCCTATTTCTTAATTTTGTTGAAACTTAGCGACGGTTGAAAACCTATTCTTAAATAGGAAGAACTTAGGATTTTTTGAACATCGGAATCCTTATAAGTATACCGTGTCAAAACTTTATTTATCTTATAAGAAGCGTGGCAGCTATACGAGGAAAATCCTTTTTTTATAGACTCCTTTTTCTGAAAGCTTAAAGTCACTCTTATCATGTCCTTGAGAAAGGAACTAGAGAATCTACACAAGTACTTGATTTTTGAAATCCGATAGATTTTAAGCCCTCTCCGCTCTTTGTATATGTATGAAAAGTTTCCTAAAAGTAAGAAAAAGTCTATAGTTATCCAATCCGTTAAAAAGGATCCCCGGGTTAGTCAGTCCTAAGAAATACAAGAGGGGGTTATTCCCTAGAGTAGAGACGGAAAGACTTGCTTTGCTATATTAACTAAATTACTTTTACGAGGGTTTCTTGGGGTATCCGGAGGCTTTGGCTAGTAAGTAACTTTAAGAGTTTGTAACCTAATCTGGGATTAAAAGAAAAGAAGGTAATGTAATTAAAGTATAAGAGTCCTCCTAAGAAGACAGGTAACAAAAAAACTGCGGGTATCAAGATAAGCCCGGGTTTTAAGAAAAGTATGCAGAAGAAGAGTAAGAAGTTAAGTCAATAAACAAAGTCAGTCATAAAGAGAGTAAGTCAAGAATAAGTCATTTCTTAACTTACTGGATTTTACCCCGTCAGATACAACTTGGCGGATAAGAAACTCCTTTGGAAAGTCACTTTTTAGGAGGACTCTTATTCTTGTAACCAGTACTTATTATAGTTATATACTTAGTAAATGGTAATAAAGAAAGACTTTAGTAGTAAAAGGCGTATACAGTAGATTGTATTCTTTTGTATTTGTTGTTTTTAAGGATAATTCCTCTTGTTTTCTGTTCTTATGGTTAAGGAGGGTTATAAACCCAAGGGGATACTGAGTCCTTCTACCCAACTGTAGTGTAGTAGTGTAACGGAGGGCTGGTGCTGCATTAGTAGTCTTAGAGTATAGCCAACCTAAGAGAACTACAACAACCGAAAAGGATTCCTTTGGTTTTTTCTCTCAAATTTCTTGTAATACTCAAAACCTCGAAACACAGGAACAAGCTACTCAACCTCTCCCTCACTACTTTAACTAAAACTTCTGAAGTGAGGTTCCGACAAAGACAATGGGAAGAGTACGAGCTATACGTTGGGGGAGGCTATTATACTGTGGGTATTTGCTATTGTATATTCCCTGTACTTATTAGATTGGTATTATATATGTATTCTTCTTATATATTGAGTACAGGATAGTGCTAGTTCTTTCTTTAAGCTGTATTGCTCAATGTGCCATGAGGCTTGTCGCTATGGAGCAAGTAAACTTAATAGAATTGGGAGACGACCTCTTACCGACTAGCACGCAGTAAAGGAGGTTAATGCATAATTCTTGATTATTCTGCTTACACTACAACCACCAACGTTCTGCCTTACTTCTTATATTTCTTAATTTTGTTTGTTACCGACTTCTTTATTTGCTTTTGTAACTTTCTTAGAGAGCTGTACTCTTTGTCTTATGGAGCTTGTCCGTAGCTAGTGTAGCTATACTTCTATATTGTATATTATTCTTATAGTTTATTAGTTATTAGATTAAGTCAGAATATTGTTGTAGTAAGGGAAGCGCCTTGCCTGAGCCTGACCGCTCTCTGCGTTCTGCTATAGGAACTTATCGACCCTATAAAGAAAAAAGAGACCTTGGATACGAATTTCACAATATAACTCAATTTCGAAAAAGACCAAATTCATAAGAATCCCTTGGCTCCGCTTTATCTAGGTCATTTTTATAGTTTGTAGCTTTTCTAAGTAAGACGACTCCTGAAACAAAAGTCAAGGGTTTGGCTACTGATATTTATCAAACTTATTAAAGAGTTAAAGTCTGGGCAACTAAAGATTAGGGCTTCGACCCGATTAAGGAAGAGCTTTGATTTATAACCTCGGTATTAAGCCCCTACAAAAAGGTAATGTAATTAAAGAGGAGGCTCTAAAATGACTTAAGTAGAGAAATTGATTTAGTTTTTTTACTGCCACTGAAAGGAAGTTGAGAGCTCCGCCGAGTTTATTTTATCCTAATAAAATAATACTAAGAAGTTTTTATGGACATAACACTTTAACTTCATTCTATACCAGATTCCTATTTACGAACCCGGCTTACCTTAAATTTAAAGAGAATCTTTCTGGCGAGGTTTAAAAAAAGCTGTTAACTAGAAAAAAGGTAGAGGCAAACTTCGGGCATAGAAACGGAATCTTTAGGAACTACCCTGTCTATCGAATTTAAGGAAAGTGCAACTTGCGCTGAGAATAAAGACTAAACATCGGAGCTCACCGGAAGCGTTACTCAATACATAAATATGCCAAGCATAAGTCGCTCACTACGTAACGTAAGAGGGCCTCGTAGACATAAAATCAAGAATAGCAACTGCTAATCAAAATGAAAAAAAGTAGGTAACTGGTAACTACGAGGAATTTTCATAGAGCAAAGGAGTTCCAAGATCGGGTTCGAATCTACAAGTTGAAAGGCCTCGCCCTATCCTTTTAACGTAAATTCATGGAAAAGAGGAAAAACCCCTTCTTTTAGAGTTTTTAAAGAACCCTAAGCTCTGCTTCATTTCTCGGATCTATGCTAGAAACGAAAAAGGGGCCTTAAGAAGTTTTCTACTCGTTTTAACGACTCATTCCAAAAGGATTTTACTCTTACAAAGCATTGAACTACTTTACTTCTACTAAAAAAGTCCCGGGTACATAATATTAATATTATTATAACTTCTGTATGCCCATTATAAATGCGCTATATACCATTTGGGGGTGCTTGGCGTAGATCTTTATAAAAAGCCCCTTTTAAGTTTTTCATGTTTTGTGCATAAAAAATTACACCATAACAAGTCTCTGTGGTATGGAAGGGTTTCAGAGAAAGTTGAAGTGAGATATTTGATATAAGGGAAACACGCTTAAAAAGAGATGCTGTGACAAACGGCAAGAATCTAAAAAAATTTTAAGTTTTTGCAACTTTGAACTCCCAATGGATGCTACTAAAACGACAACCCTGTAAGCTGATAAGCTTAATTAACCCAAAAGCTTCGCGGGGCAGAAAAATCACTGTAAATGCTGGGTTGGGGTACTGCTTGGAAACAAAACTCTAACGCGGATCCTTTTTAAAAGAGGCTTTTCTCTTGGTTATAATCCGCATTTTAAGTTCTTGAGTATTTACTACTAGACGGCGGGACCTTGTGATAGGGGACTCACAAGTAATAGCAAGAGGAAGATCCCTTGTATATAGAGGGCTCCATTTTACCTTAAACCCCCAATCCAGTTAAAGAAAAAGAAATAAGATGCAGTGGCTATAAAGAAAGATTTTTTTAAAGACTAAAAAAGGAAACTTTTTTAGGTTTTACGGGATACAATCCATTGTTAAGTCGGGGTTTTTACACTCATCTTCTTTTTAAAGGGATTCTTTATCCTTAGCCGCCTTTTAATTAAGGAGTAAATCTATGGATTTTAGTAAGACTAACGTTCCTTTCTCAAATTGTGCTCCTCTAGATTTAGGGAAAATGCCTTTAATTAAGGGAAAGAGTCACATTCCTTTGTAGCTGCCACAGGAAACTTTCAAGATATTGGGAGCTGCAATTCATTTTTTGGTACTTTCAGTTAGGTAAGACTCATTTTTATCTACAAAAACCCCAGTGTACTCATGTACTATAAAAAACAGAAAACTGTCTTACTAAAAATAAGCAATAAAAACTTGTGTATAATATAACTCATTATGTCTTCAAATGGGGTTGCTTTTGTACAAAAGTAATAGCGCGTCGACATTTCATTTTAGTTAGTGCTCGGGACTCTGAGTAATTGGCTTTATAGGTCTTTTTAGTTCTAAATTAGGTAGTAAATCAACGAAATATATATATAACCTCTCGACTAGGGAATAGAGATGGGGTCGGTCAGAACAAAGGGAAACCCTTCAAAAGGAGAAATGCCAGATACAAAAAGTGTGAGTCAAGAAACTAAAAAAAGCATACTTGAATGCGAAGGAGGCCCCTGTGAAATTTTGATCCTATTTTCATTTTAATATTAGCTAGGGGATGCACTTAGTAGTTTACTCAGGACCCTATTTGAAGAGTCCTTTATATCTTGACTGGTAGACACGCCAGCGAGTAGGAAATACCGGAATCGACATTAATATAAAGGCTTTTTTCGTTTAGATGCCTAGTAGGGCGCTTTTTGCCCTTCGCGGATTCCCAGGGATTTACGGGTATACTAACTTAATCGTTTAAGGAGTCCCTTCCCTAAAGAGGTTCTTCCACTAAGACTTTAACTTGAAAAATTCTAAGAAAGGTTACAAACAAAAAAAGGAGATGGCAAGCTCTTACCGGGGTCCTGTCAAGAAAAGTTCAGGGTTTATTGTATTGTAAAGAAATTGAATTTAGTCTAGCTCTTTATTTCATTATTTTTATAGTACTAAGGCGGTGTTACAGAAAGTGGGATCTTTTAGCCGTTAGGGAATTTATCTAGACGCTTTTGGGAGACTTAAGCCTTTAACAAGAATGTAAGCTCTAGTTGATGTAGACGCCGGAGCTGGTAATATATCAAAATGCCTGAACCTGGATCTCGGAAAAAAGGGCTACTTACGCATTCTCTATATATTATATAAAGTTTATTCTTCAAGGCACTCCTTAGGGGAGGCCTAGAGTAGAGGAAAATCTTTGTATTACAGGCTTCTAATAGCGCATACTAATAAGGCTAGGGATATAAATACGGAATTAAGAAACTTATTTAGAGGGCTCGCTCTGGATTAGCACCCTTGGGATTTCTTTGTTACTTAACCCTTGTTAATTGGACTGATACCGATTAGGATTCTATGCTATTTCCTGGATTCTTGGATCTTTTATAGAGCCCAAAGCTTCTCTAGAGTACACAATAGAAGGGCTCACTGCTAACTAAGTTTCTTTTTTATTACCCTATAAAAGCCCGTAATTAAAATTCAACTCTGATTTATGAAAAATCCCCTAAACGGTTTCTGCCTTATACTGCTAAGATTGATTCTACTTTAAACTTTTAGTTGATCCTTGAAAAAAGTCCTTATTATGAATTTATGAAATATTATGAAAAAGTCTCTATTTTGAAAGGGGGATTTCGCGTACAAGATTTGTAAGTTCCTATAAGAAGAGAGATTCCCCACGAAGGATATTTTAAGATTAAACTCCAGTGAGGCTCCTAGGAGAAGACCCTATAAACTTGAATAGAAAAAGAGAGCAAAATCGGGGATTTGTATTGGCCAAAGAATCCTCACTGCAAGCTTTATTGAATGAGTCGTCTTGTATCCTGTTTGTTAAATTAAGGACTCTATCCAGGAAGTTCCCTTTTTAGAGAAACCGTGTAGAATCGTAGGAAATTCTAGCTTGTTAGAAAGTCGAAATATTATTAAGTAATTCAACTAAAACGATTTTTATATAAAGAGACGTAAAAAATCTGAGTTCCATTAAAGGAGTAGGCTGGGATCCTCAAGGAATACAAATATAGAAAGGACAGAATGAGTCTTCTAAAAACTCAAAGTTGTACTTCTGTTTCACGCCTCAGCTTTATTATTGGAATTGAAGGAAAACTCACGGAAAAAATCCCTTACCAATCCTAACAACTCCCCTTAAAAAGATAAGAACCCGAGAAAGGAAAAGGAATAGAAGCGGAATTTTCTTTTCCTTATTTCTTTGGATAGGCAATAGCAAGGTACAATACAACAAGAAAAAATGCCTAGCTGGTTCTACATTCTACATAGAGGTTTTTTTTACCGTAAACAAATTACTTTGACTTTCAATCTGCCATATCATAAGTGGAAACAAAAGAGCCTTTGTTGAGATAGTATTCTGTACCCAAGAAGTCAAACTTGAACAAACAGGGAACGGTGGGTCTTAACCACATTCTATTCCTTATTAGATCCCTTGTTAACAGAATAGGGTTCCTTTAGATAAGATTTTTTTACACCCTGTAATAAAGAACAGAAAATGAAACGAGGTTTTATACCCCCGTAATTAAGGAGCCTTCCTTTTATATAGGAGTTTTGTCACGGAGCTGCTTTTCCCACCCAAATTCCTATTTTCTATATTTCACCCTTTGTTATTAAAAGGAAAAATGTTAGTTTAGGCCCCTTCCTCTATTAATGCCCAGTACGGAAGACTAAAACCTTGTTTCTAATCTTCGTGTCAACTTAGGAGCTTATAAAACGGGAGGTTTCTTAAAAAAAGTGTTTCACCTACGTCAACTCTAAAGACTTCCTATTATCATACTCAAATTAAGGTATACTAAGGAGATATAGCACATCAAAAGTAAGGGTTCCCTCATTTGACTCTTATTTATTAGACTAGCTAAAATGACTGGGGTCTGTCGCGTGATATAAGAATTTCTCCTTATTACCTTTACTAAAAACACGACTGAAGTTTTCTCTAGTTTAGAATCCTTCGTCATTAAAAAGAGTAGGTCGCTACAAAGTACTAAGCCAGTATATTTATCTTACTTTACTAGTTACTAGACCGCTCTGGGAAGGTTTTAACCCTTAATAAACTCGAGCTTTTTCTAAAGGAACATAAGCTCTTGTCCTCTAAACTTTGTAACTTTACTACTAGAAATAGTATTGAAACCCTGGTTAAAACTTAAAAGCAAGTAGCCCTCGGGAATCTCCTACTCATAAGTACAAAACCTGCCCCAGAAAAAACCTTGTTGGACTCCTGCAAAAGGACTCTATTCCTTATTTAATAGGTCGTGCTCTACTTTTCTTATTTCGGGTAATTTATTGTCTAAGATAATAGTTAATAAGGTAGCCCCCTTCTTATTGAGATTGAGACAAAACAAAGCTTTCCTTTTTCTAACAAAAGGGTTTGTCCATTTTCCGAGGACTTAGTAATTACAGTAATTATACTCAATAAGGAACTTAGCCCCTTTCAAAAGAGGAGTTTTCTTCCTGCGTTGAACCTAAATATTTAAATCGTTAAGCGGGATTTGAATTGATTATTATCTATAGCTCAGTGCTATATATACATTTCCACTATAAAAGTAAACTGTATCCCTCGCAACTTAACTTTCTTACACGTGATATATGTATTAGTATAATAAAGCTATAAACCCTATTTCATAAATTCCTTAAATTCTATCTAGAGGGCTTTTCCAAGGAAGCCCGATAACAACCATAAGAATCTCTATCTCTATAGTTCTTACTCTTACTCCCTAATTAATAAAGAATAAACTGAGGATTGAGCTCAGGCGGTCTTTCCCTGAGTCACGAATTCCTCTTTTTAGTACTAATTTAGGAACTGTAGCAAGAGGCTTGGATCTCATACAAGAATCTCAACACTCTACTGGCACCCGCTTAGCATAAAAAAGCAATTTCTAAAAAGAGTGCGACTAGACTTTACTCCTCCGGTTAATAAGTTTTTGTTAAGGCGGGAGCCTCGGGTTTCCTAAATCGAGAGTTTATATATAAAGGGCTCGAAAGTCGAAAACAATTAAAATTATACAGTACAAAAAGGAAAAGCAACCATGTTCATGTTGAAAATAAGTGGATCTGGGATTCCTATTTAAGGAATATCGCCATAAGCAGCCCAAGGCAAAATGACTTAAATTTCAGACTTTTTTATACTGACATACCCAAGAGAGGCCCTCAAAATATAGGATTCGAAACCAAAACTAATACTAAAGTATAACCCTTTACTACACAATTTAGCTCTCTTATCCTATCGACAATCTTTTTTCTCCGCAAACCCAAATAAGGCGCAAACCTAGGGGATCCGAACCCCGCTTGTTATTTCTTTGAAACCTTAAAAGGGGCCCCTTATAGGGAAGTACTATTAGTCAAAATTCACTGACCGAGAAGCTAAAAAAAAGAAACTAAAATGACTTAGATTTCCGGAAAAAGGGTACCCCCACAAGACATTAGAAATTTTAAAATAGAAACAAATGCTTATTAGTTGTATGGGGGGCTCTGTCAGTTTGATCTTGTTTATTAAGCCGGGGGTATGCCCGAGTTTTAGTATATTAATTAGTAAAAGTTAGCCCCAAGAATATCATATTAATGTCTCAGTATACTTTTTCCAATAAAGACTAAAAAAATTATTTGCCTTGGATCGGTACTCGTGAAGGCGAACTTAAAAAATTTATAACAAGTCAAAACTCTCAGAATTGTTAGAAGATTCTGCAAAGTAATTTAGGCCCCTTAAATTAAAGAGGAACGCCCGCCAAAGACTTTATCCTTTACTTGTTCAGTAAGATACTTCTATTACTTACCAGGAACTCCTGCTAAATTACTTAAGGCATAAAGAAAGACCTTTCGTTTTTCTAAGTAAGGATACACCAGCTTACATATGATTACCTTCGTTCAGACTAGATACTAGATAAAGAAAAAAGAAGCCTCCTCTTTTTGTATTTAGAATTTTCGGGTTTTCTTCCTTCCGTACCCGGTTTAGCCAAACCTATTCTAAGGAGAAAGAACCTCTATTTCAAAATGAAGGAAAACCTGACGCTTGTATTACTAAAAGTTTTAGTAAAAAAAGATTTGAGATTTAAAAACAGGCTAACTTGCTTGCACCAACTAGAAATTCTTGTCACTTTCTCGTTGGAATTCCTTTACCCCTACCTGCAATGCCTAAGGATTTGATTCCCGTTCTAACCTGCTCTTGGCTTTCTAAGAAGTGAATTACCGGGTGTATATTCTGGGAACTGCCTTAATTACATTACCTTAGGTTTTTCAATTGACAAATGTTTAGAGTTCAGCCTTGGCTTTATACGATAGTCGGTAGGCAATCCGTCTAGGATTGCAGATTTGATTGGTTACGAATGCCAGAACCTCCTTGAAAAAATGTACACTACAAGCACTTACTTTTACCTGCAATTTAGGGGCTAACAAATGCCCTAGGAATAAGACCAACTATCTGCCTAGATTAGGGAAGCAAGGGGCAGGTGCCTGCCGATCGAAAACGAACAACCCTATTCCTATTGACTACTCTTTTATTAAATTTTCTTAATGTTTTGTATTCAATATTCCTGAAAAGGAAAGATTTCCCCCTTATATTTATTTATATATATATTTATTATAGATAGGTCTTTCCCAAGCCCTAGAGGCTAATAACTAAACCTTGCTAACCCTTGGAAAAGCGGTTTCCCATTGACTTGCTTCAAAAGATACGAATAAAAACTCCTCTACGAAACTCCAAGAAGAGGATAGCAAGATTCCTAGCTTTTAAATTTCAAGGGAACTCCCCCGGCAGAATTATAAGAAAAAGACTCCCGAATTGACTATAGTTTGACTTTCTTAGTTTAGTAGCTGCTAATTTGATGGCGTAACTTAACTCTTAATTAAAAATAGAAAATTGCAGGGTATCCCTAATTTTCTAACAAAGTGTGCTTCAGTTCATAATTCCATAAAGATTTAACTAGAGTCTATTAAGCAACTAAAAATCCGAGTAACTGAGTATTAAAAATCTTTTCATTGAGGAATCGCATTAGTATAGAATAGCAGATGGCAAGAGTAGGTGATTTTAGGGTAAGTACCCGGGAAAGATTTCGTATATTATACGAGGCTTGCGAACTTAGAAAAAGGGCTTCCGAGAGATCTTTCTAGCAAAGAAAAAGCCTAATAGAAATCCGAGGAAGAATAATAGGTTTCTGGTTCCTCTTAAGAAGAAAATGTAAAAAAAGAGTCATAAGGGCCCTAATTATAGGCCATTATAAAACAGCCCTAGAGTTGGGTTTTCTAATCTTAAAAGAAGTTTTCATGCCGCAGGGGCCCGGGCAGCTTATGAAAAAGGTGTCTTAAGGGATTGATGTACGCCCTTAACTATAAAGAAAGAAAACCCCACTTTTGATTATCGGCAGAATTGACTAAGTTTATTATGATAATACCGACTTCGGTTCCATAAGCGTAAGTCAGATAAAGCTAAACCTCTATTCTTAACTATTCTTTTTTCTATATCGTTAGCAAAAGCTACTGGACAAATTAAACCATTAGATTACAGGTCCCCTTATGTAGGCATATCCTCGGCTATTTTTCTAGGAGGATACTATGAATAAAAGAAAACCCTTGCTCGGGATTTTGAGACAAGCTTAGCTCGTTTAATTATATGGTTAGTTTAACTTGGCTTTTATTTACCCAAGAGGGCCCCCCCTGCTATCCATCCCGCTAACAACTAGGAATTGCTTTACTTTTTATCCGGGAGTTGTTGTATAAGAGGAGAAATAGGTTCTTGTGTGTGTAAGATACTCATAATACTTTATGCAACAATTTTCGTTAACAGATCTTGGTCAAAAGTATGCGTCTACTAAAAGTGCTTTCTTTTATATACCTCTATTGGAGCAGATAAAGAGTTAGCAGCCGAGCCTTCTTTACTAGGATATTAATACGATTTTCTTCGGAGGTTCGAAACTCAGTTATTTTCTTGAAAGGCACCTTTTGAACAAATTTAAGAGAAGTAAGAAAAATTCACGGTATTCCGGTACCAAAAAGGGGCCTACAATAGGATTCTTTACTGCCTTCAAGCTTGTAATATAGCATTTTCTAAGATTTCGGAGTTACTGTCAAGAATGAAAATACTATCTTTCGATAAAAATGAAAGAGTATCCTTTTTCTCGATTTTTTAGATCTTACTGACAATATACCCAAGAATTTTAGGGTCTACTTACACAAAGTTGTACTACTTCTTTTCTTGATTGAAAACAAAGAAAACTCTTGGGGTCTCCGTAAAAGTTAAAAACCTTAAACTGGGATCCACACCTTCCTTAATTAGGAAACTTATAAATTACTTAGTTAGTAAGTGCATTAGAACCCTGCCATAAAGCCTTTTTCTTTTATCTGGAAAGACCTAGGTTTGCTATATAACATCCTTAAATTTTATTAATGCCCAAAGGTCCCCCTTGATAAGTCAAAATTCGTCTTCGAGTTTGTTTAGCTAAGTCAATTTTCTACTAGTACAATCTTTTAATTCTAATACCGATAAAGTCAAAGCGGAAACTCCTTTATTTGCATAAGGTCAACCTTTTTTTTCTAATCTAATTTGTGAGACCTCAAACACTGCCTGTACAAGTCTAAAATGGCTTCTTTTATGTTTTGATGTTAACTCTTAAAGGGGCCCCCATAAAGCGAACTTATGTTTTTCAGTTAAGGACTTAAGCTTTCATTTTGCTTCTGAGTTAGGGTTAGGAAGAGAAAGTCTATACAATAATAAAGGGGAACCCTCTATCTTCTATCTTCTTCCGCTAGAAAGGAATTTGACAGGCAAGGTAATTAAAAGGCGCGCTTATAAGGGAATAAATATAAGAAATTGCACAAAAAATGAGTGTACAACACCACGTGGTTAAACCTGGTGATAAAAAGATATTTTAGATAGTAACTTTGACATTGTATGCTTTATATGTATTCGTTTTCTTCTTAGCCTTTAAGAAACTTTTCTTTTTAATGTATATAAGTTTTATTCCATACTTTTCAATTTAAGTTAAAATAGCTATAAAGAACTTTGTGTTCCCATGATTACAATTTCCAATTCCCGAGAATTTTGGAGTTAAAGGGGATTCAGTGGTATGTCTTCAGTGTCAAAAGTTCTAATCTAATTGTGCTACGTTAACAAGGCTAAAATAAAAGTAGCCGGGAGCAGAAGCTAAGTCATTCTTTCAATTTCAATACTAAGACTGAGGCAATGGTTTGCATTGATGATAGATCTATTTCCATATTCTGCCTTCTCGACTAAGACCCAAAGAGTCTCTGATTTTACTATTAATTAGAACCAACTCCGCAAATTAGTAAAACATAGAAGAAACTAATAGGAAACTCCTTGTAGCTGATATTATGTTAGAGATTCATTGTTGCACTAAGCTACTATAAGAAAGGACTCGAAGCTAAAATTGAGTTTGTTTTCTTCTTTTCCATACCCTTTAACTGGCTAGATAAATAAGTATAATTCAAACCGAAATAGCGAATAATCTAAGATCGCAGGGGATAATTGTAGGAATTTGTAGGTACTCTCTCCCTCTTTCCAAAGTTCGATGATTGGCTAGATCACGTCTCTTTTTAGAATTTGAGAGGAGAATTTCAAAAAGCAATGCTAGGAGTTGAGTTGTCTCTTTCATTTTCCGATTCACCCTTGACGCTGTGACTTTTATAAAGCACTACCCAAAGATCCTTCTTTGAGCTAAAGCGCTTAGTAAAGAAAATCTACCACCTATCAAGATCCCACTTACATCTATTTGTGTACAAAATGGAAGGCAAGCTTTAGATTGAACTTTGACT
Organism: Pelargonium tetragonum; assembly: GCA_036897445.1. Taxonomy (NCBI): domain Eukaryota; kingdom Viridiplantae; phylum Streptophyta; class Magnoliopsida; order Geraniales; family Geraniaceae; genus Pelargonium; species Pelargonium tetragonum. The sequence goes on along the minus strand of JAYMTL010000072.1, from coordinate 18,104 downwards.
TGCTTCTCGTTTGCTTAGTTATTAAAGAAAGGCAAACTTGTTCGCTTTGCACTCTGCAGCTTTGGAACTTGAACCCGTGGCATGTACGAACAAGGAAGACCTGTATTACCTTCAACAAAATACGTGTCTCGTAAGAAGGCAAGGGCATGATAGAAAAGAGACCTTTCTTAAGTGAATTGTCAATTTGTGGGGCCGCGAGAGTTATCAATTAACAATTGTTGAGTCTTTGTATCTAAGTAATTTCCAATCTAAAGCCACCCTCTTTTCTTCGGAGCTCTCACTTTCCTCTTATTTGTACTGCTTGTTTTCACTCTGGAAATTTCTAAGACTTATTAGCCTTTAGTACTAAACTCTCCTACAAAACCTTGTACAAATTCTTTTAACATAGTTACCAACAATTGAGTTCCAGTCCCAGAGTGTACAATAAGACGTTCTATTCCCATTAGTGGAAACTACTTGACTTCTTTCAGTTAGGGACTCTCTAAATAAGAACTTCCCTGGAAAATCCCTTGCTTGTAAAACCCAGACTCAGTTCTATTTGCGCTCTTTAATTCTTAGACCCTCCCTACTTACACCCATTTCTTATAATTAGTATACTTCTCTACTTAGGGAATCCCAGTCTAATTAAGAAAATCTCTAATAAAGGGCTCAGAGTAAAGAATCACTTCTTACCTATTCCCCGTTTACCTATTACCCTCCTAAATAACAGAATACGGAAAAGGGTATCCCATCTCGACAGCTTGACTTAATCAATTAGGTTTCCATAAGTTGGAGGTGTTCCTTGTAGCAAGGATTTGAAAATGACCTGTTTAGTAGAACATGCTGAGACTAAAGCGCTTATGAGAAACCCTCTGTTGGTCTCCCCTTCATTGGGAAGATACTCTGGTAAAATTGAATTGCAGATAAAGCCTCCAACTTACTAACAACACGCGAAAACGAACAACATATGGTTCAAGACCTATTGACATAGGAGGGAAAGACTCAAACTTGACTGAAAGAATTACAATTCCTGAATTACAAGTCTTACTCTTTATGTCTGTGTTCTTGTTCCCCACCGGAGCGAGGGAGGCAGGGAAGTATACAGAATAATATCTACATACGTTATTGCCCTTCTTTTTCATATTCCTAACTTTCTTAATACCTAGAATTTGACTCTTCAAGCTAAAGCCACTCCTTTTCAGTTCCTTCAGACAAGCTTGCACTTCCCTTCATTATGCTTTTGCCCCTTCTTCTTTACGGATTGACTTTCTAATTGCCTTTTTATAATAAAGCTCCAGAAACCCGTGTTCCTATTTAAGAGTCTATTTAAAAAAGAAAGAAAAGAAATTGCTTCTGAGTTTACCCCTCTTATGAAAACTCAAAGCAAAACTTGAGTTTTGTCTCCTTTATATACCCTTGTTACAAAAATAGGAGTACTTTAGCTACACTTCTTAATAAAACAACTTGCTTAAATAAACCTGACTAAGGCTAACTTGCGAGTAGAATTTCTTAGCTAAAAACCCCTACTATCTATTAGATTAACGAGAATTCCTAATAAGTCAACTTCCTGTTAAGCATTAACGAAATGGGCTTTTTCTATTTGTATGAATTTCCTGAAAAAAGGAATAGAGATTTAGTTTCTTTTGAGTAAATACAGGACAATTAACTAGATTTTAACTCAGAATAACTTGACTTAAGTCTAAATCTGTACCTTGCCTGATTCTTTCACTTCATTTACTTACCCTGCTTACTTTAAGTTTGAGTTATACATATTGTAGTTGTATTATTCTTATATTAGTTAGTAATAGAATAAAGTCTAATAAAGAGTACAGGTATTAAGTCAACATTTTCACTCGCCTCTTGTTAGTTAGTTGTTACTAGTATGAGAGAGGAGAGGAACCTTAAAAGTAGAAAGAATAATTACCTGACTGCAGCATCACGAAGGGAGGGATTTCTAAGCATAGTGTATAGAGAGAACATGAATACCATATACCCTACTTTCACTCTATTTATTCACAGGAAACCTAGGACTTTCTTTAGCTTCAGTTCTTTATAATCCCAAGTGTCTTTAACCAAGAATCAAAGGGTTTAAATCGCATAAAGCTTCCCCAGGTTTCTTCTTTTTAATCTTAATCTAAAAACCGGAGAGCTATAACTCTCTTTTTACTCATAGCTTTGTTACTCCTAACTTTCAGAGGTCTCACTTTCTTCTGTAACCCCTGTTTCATACTCTTCTGCTTACTTGTTTTCTTATATTTAGTAAATAAGAGCCCGATCAGGATTCTTTTGAAATTGATAGAACAGCCTACACTTCTTCTTGAACTTACTTGCTTTTGTATTACCTTATTTACAATACCTTCTTTCTTCATTTCTTCCTCTTGAAAGCCTTGACTCCTAGTCTTTATCTTCGATACCTATACCTTCTTTCTTAGAGTAGAGCTACAGATTAGTTAAGGAAGGGAGTCAAAGCTCTGAAGGAAGAATTACTTTACACTCTTCTATTTCCTTCTGACTTATAAACTGGGATCAGAAACATAAGAAAACTGCCTATACTTTGACACTTTAGCCTTAGGGTTTGCTCTTGTGTACCAGCTTCGGGGATTTTCGTAAAAACTGACTTATAAAATTCCTGCCTAGTTTAGGCTAATCCCTAAGAGAATACCTGTAAACAAAACTACACTACTCAATCTACACTAAGGTTTATAGGTTTTAGATTGGAAACTTTCTTTTAATCCTACATATATTCTAACTAGAACCTCCCTTTTTAATCTTTCCTTAACTTCTCTCTTTTAGTCTCTTAATTACATTAGTTTCAAAGTCCGAGAAACTTCACTCTAATTAGAAAACCTTAGTAAACTCCCTTCTATGTACTACAGGTACTACAGCTTCCTAAAAATGGAAACGAATTAGAGAGTCCTATAAAGTAAAGAACTCTAAAGAGTTCGTTCTTTCCTTTTTAGTTCCTTGTGACTGACTACTTACCTAGAATCCTGTAACTACTTCTAAATACTTTTAAGTACGAAAAGACCCTTATTAGAACCCAGACTCTGTATCTTGCTAGCTTTCCCATAGTCTTAGGAGCTTGACCTATACCTTCCTTCATAGCTAGACCTACACTCTTATACATACAGCCCAGCATCTTCTTACTTACCTTGTTGTTTTCTACTAAAAATCTTACAGTTTTTGTAATAACTGGTTTTTTCTACACCCTTGTTCTCTTCGTCTTGAGAGCCTTACTCTTTGTACCCGTAGCTATACTCTTACCTTTCTTTTGAGTCTTCTGTAGCTGAATCCCTTCTTGCCTCCTCCTCAGTTCCTTCAGACAAGAACTTACTCACTGTTATAGATGTAAATGACTTAGAAAATACACCTTTCTATGCTTTAATCAATTTGTTTTCTTACTTAATGAGTTAGGGGAGTCTTAGCCTTTCTCTCTATCTTAATCTATTTCTTATTCTTGATAGCTTTCTTCTTTGGAATAGTTAACTTAAGAGTTTGAGAACACCTTAAGGGACACCCAATTTTCTATATCAAAATGTTGAGGAGTTGTTGACTTCTAACCTTGAAAATGTACTTTAGGGATTGACACTAAGAGTCAGAATAGAAGGCGCTCCTAGTTACTATCTCTTTCGTATAACCTATACTCTCTTTCTTTACAGCCTTATCAGTCTTACTTAGGAGCTCTACCTTATTTCTTATGGGTTCTGTTTATACCCTTCTTCTCATTACGCAATCCAGATGTTTTGTGCTTTTAATCAGAATGTGAAAGAAAAAAACTTGTTTCATTTATATTAATTTCGCCCTCTCTTTAGTAAGGGCATCGGTGTGCAAAAAATCGAATTAAAGATCATTTATAGTCTAGGGTTAGCTATAGGTACGCAAGTGCTAGTAGAAATAGGCATGGAGAAGTCCGAATCCCGGTCTGTTAAAAATTTAGTAAGGTCGACTTTTAAAAACTACTATAGGATATTAACCTTGTATTATTTTGATAATCAATTCTCAATAAGCAATGAAGTTTAGAACTCAAGGAATAAGAGAACATAGGTTATAAAACTGTTATAAACTCTTAAAAGGGGGCCTGGTCCAGTACTTAATTGGTAACTTTAAAGCACTCGAGTAAGGGAAAAACAAATTACACTTTATGCGCTTAGTTATTATCAAACACCCAGGGATCCCCGATTCTTAAACAAGTTCGAGACAATAAGAGCTCCTAAAGTTGCTAACTTATTTCAAAAATTATTTACTTACATGGAATAGAGCTAACTGCATTAGAGAGCCCCTTCTAAAAAGTTAAGTACTTTAATACTCTCAAAAAAGAAATTCAGTAATATCATTACAATAAAATTTCTTTCACTCTTTTCCAGGTTGATAGCTATCGATTTACTGGACCTTTTCCTGGACTTTCAACTTTACTAACTTTTAGGCAAGGATTCCAAGCTGACATAGCTTGTCTTTAATACAAATCTCTGGGATGTGGATCAGTTACGCATTGCTAAGCTCACCTATCTACAACAATTTGAAATTGCTTTCATCACAGAAAAGATAAGGGTTTATCACAAGTATTTACTAGATGTGTTTTAGTTTATTTGTAGCATTTCTACAAGCCAAAGGAATGGGAACAAGGATTAGGTGTTTCCTAATCAAATAACCTCAAGATTAAAGTTGCGTGTTGGGGTTAGAGATTCCGAGGAATTTTAGCAGGGACTCTTTCAAAAGTAGACGGGGCAGTCGAGGAAATTTTCATTATATATACTTTGTAATCCTGCGTGATGTTAGAGTACTCACTATATAAGACAAGGTATTAGTCTTCAAAGAATTCCCAAGTTTTTTAATCCAGTATTTTAAGAGTTCCAGGAAACCTGGGAAAAAGATAGGGAATTCGTTGCATTGAATAGTTTTCACCGCTTATCCTAGTTCAAGAGGAGGGGTATTCGTCCTTTCAGGTATTTGCCAATCTATAAAGGATTGACTTTTATGGGTCCTTAAATCCCCGATTACCTTTTTTCAATCTAAGTATATACATCTACTAAAGCATCAAAATAACTTACTTTGTACAACTAAGCCCACCCGAGCATTCTCGAGCATTCTCTGGATAAGCGTATGCACCCCACTGTACATAATATCCAATCGAGACATTAATACAAGACCAAATCTTTCCTTAGATTAAAAACAAAAGAAAACGACTAAAAGGGAGACCCTAAGGACCTCGTCTCCAATTTAAAATAGCTCTGGTTTGTATAAAAAAGTTCACAAAGGAAGTCCTCGGTTTTGTTATAAGGTTTAACCTCTAGTATATATCTACTGAAAACAAAGAAGTGTAAAGAGTTTGATTAAAAAGGGGTAGTATGCTTTTTAGATTATCTAGATGATAGGTAATGTCATTCTCAACTGTTTATACTAGGAACCCTTCAAATTAGTCTAGCAGTATAAGGGATATGTGTAAGTCAAAGAACTTAGGATTAGATTAAATACTTTAGGTTTCTTAGTCGTCCTAAGAACTAAAACAAACAGAAGGAAATCCTTATACACGTGGGCTTCCTTTAGTTATGCTCCATCAGTAGATTTTGGGTCAGTTGTTATTATATGTATCTTCGTTTTTATCTTTCGATTGCTCTAATATTTAGAAAGTTGTACATGAGTGTGCACTTTCTTGTTTAACGCTTCCCTTTGTATTAATTCAGGAATTTTGGTGTCATAATCCTTGCTATTATTAAGTCCCTTTCTGGGGAATTTCTTAGATACAAAGTCTAGTAAGTAAGTTTACATACGCCTTTTTACTATTCAAATAGTTTGGGTAAGAGTCTCTGGCAAAAGACTCGAAATTTTGAAGAGTTAATTACTGAACTTTTCCTGCTTATTTAAGGTGGTAAATTTCATTATCGTGACAGCACTTAGGAGATATTGAGACAGGAACCTTATTTATAACTGAGATTTAAGGAACTAGAGCCCTTTCCATAGAAAGACCTAACTAATAATATCTTCCTCGTTCTTACTTGCCGGCTTTTTCTCTTTGTATAGCCGCTCTCTTTTAACCCCTCCGGATATCAGAGTGTCAGGTTCTTGCCTTTTTACTTCTTTCTTCGCTCCTGGAATCTACTATTTTTTTAGGATTTCTGTTACAAGTAAAGAAGCTCGATCTAATAGAAGGGACTTGGGGAAAAATCCTTTTTAAAATAATCACCCCATTATTGAAAGCGTATATGAAATAAAAGAACTCTTGTGATTCACACGAGGACCTTTCTGATATATTCGACTCGGTATTTCCTAGAAATTGAAATAAAATTAGAAACCTTTTGGCTTATTTATGAAAGGGGCCCTTTTACGGAAGTCAAGAAATCCTAGTGGATTGGTACCTAATGAAAGCATTTCTAATAGTTGTCTTTTTTAGTAAGGTTTTTAAAACTTATATCTGAAATTCATACTTAACCATTGCTGATACGAAGTCAAGTTCAAATATACACTTCGAAACGACTAATAGAAATTGAACCTGAAATTTCTATACTTTAATAGAAATCGAAATAAATGCTCTAAGCCTAGTTTATTTAAAAAAGAGTATGCTTTACAAAGAAAAAAATCTTTTTTATAAGATCCTGACTAACCTTATTCTCCATTAGGGAAGCAGCATTATAGTGCATAGGCAAAGGACAGGAACTATACGTACTATCGACATATTTTATCTCAAGGTGCAACAGAATCCTAACGCCATAACGTGTATAAAGTTAGAAAGTTATCCAATCCAAACTAAAATTTTAATCAAACTTTTCGCATCTAATTCCAAAAAAAAGGGCTCTGACAAGAAGAAAATTCAGGGGAAAGGCTCTTGTTTTGCCTTTTGAAGTCCAATAAACCCTGAAAAAGAAAAAAAGAAAGATCATAAAAAGCCCTACTTCAACCTTATGAGGCATCTAAACACAAGTTTTTACTATATTAGTTGAAACTTTCTTTTCCACCTATTTTGATAGGTTTTCTAGGAATGAACCAAATCGGGTACCAGAGCAGGTTACTTGCTTACGCTAATCCCAGGATCATCTTCCCTAAGGCAGTCTTGACTGATTGGCATCTCATACTGACTGGCAAGGGGAATCCTCTACTCTCAAACAAGGTAATGACTTACTTACCAGATCACACTAGTATCCACACACAGAAAAACTTCAATATACGGAACACCCCGCCAATCTAATTCTACTGCTTTTTTATGTACTACCCTTTTGATTGATATACTTATCTAAACGATACCTTTAGAGCTATCATTCTTTTATGAGTTAGAGAAAGCTACCTAATTAATGACTAATTAATGGGATAGGTACTTCATTTTGTATTAGAAAGTCTAAAAATAGATAGTTTAATGAATCTTGAATTATCCTAATAACCAGTTGTTAATGGAAAGCATTTGTTAAGGTGTTGCTAGCTGCCGGTAAAGGTATAACCTATCCTAACAGACAATAAAGTACAAAATTGATATAAATATTAGGGTGTTATTCTATTCCATATGTATTGTATAAGGATTATCTCCTACTTTTTTTCGATAAGCACAACTAAGCGCCAAGATAAATCTTGCCTTATTATTAAAGACTCTATAACAGCCTAATTAAAACTAGAGTAACAATTCGATCTTTAGCAAATCAAGCTCAAGAATACAAGAACTCCAGGTTACAAGACAGGTCCTTATCTCCCCCTATTCAACAAAAGGTATAGCTCCTACTTCTATTCCTACTCCTAAGAAGGTATACAAAAGAAAACAAGTCACTAAGAAACACAAGTAAGTATAGAACAAGAAGTCAATAAGAAGCAGATGGTGGGTTATCTTTCATGCACCTAAGATTCTAGTAGACCTGCGCTTACTAACGAACGAGGACATTCTCGCCATTAAGGAGGGCCCACCCTAAGCTAAGCTTCTTGTACATTTCCAACTAAAGCGCTGCTGAGTAAAATATCTTATTTTCATATTCTTTTGGACTAAGAAAAGCTTTTCTAAGTGTTTTTATACTTTAACAAAGTCAATTCCTGCTTATTTAGTAGAAGATAGATATAGATATGAAAACTACTGAAAGGGAAGACTAAGAGATAGAGAATACTCGGGTTACAGCTCTTAAGAAAAGTTAGGGTTAAGATTGAGATTCCTGTTTTATAGGTTAAGAGTCTAGCTCTCAAGAAAGATAGTATAGCTTATAAGGCTGGTATAGTTCTAGCTCCTACTAAGTAAGTACAGCTCCAAAGGGTGCGTCATCCAGAGTTTAATAAGTTTATAAGTAAGTCTACTAAAGAGTGGAAATGAATATATACCCGAGAGGTTGTAAGAATTCCGGGAAAGTTTCAACTAATGGGAATAGAACCTATGTCTTAATACTCTGGGATTTGAACTCTTAACCTATTGAATATTGATGAATATTGAATTTCATTCTCTATCTCAATCTGACTTGAAAGCGGAGAGTCAAATCTTTACTTTAGTTAGCAGAATCCCTCAAATCTTAATTCATTCTTAGGCATGCCTCCTGACGACTTAGCTACTTAGTATAAGTTCAGTAAAAAACCAACCAACCGGGACTGCAAAAGCCACTAATGCAACAAATTCCACTTTGACCACTCTAGTCTAACAAGGGCTGTTGTATTGACTTTATAAGACCTGAAATCTTCCCTTTAGAATATCCAAGGCCCTACCTTACACTGTGACACCAACATTGATTATTTGCTTTCATACTCTGACTTACTTCTCATTCTGCGTACCTTTCTTAAGAGCTCTACTTATCTTAGTCTTCTGTAGCTGGGTCTTAGCTACTATACCTGTTGCATTACCTTTCCTTAAAGCCTCATTTCATTTCTCTTATTTTATTTACTTTATGTTGACTCGAAACCGAGAGAACTATATCCGATTAAAATAAAGAAGGGTTCCTTTACAGGAGGTAGTCTACTAAAAAAACAAGATCAATCTTGCCTAGATTAAGGGACCTCTTTGAACCTCAGTTTAGAACTGCTGAATGAAAATTGAGTTTAGAAAGGATAGAAATAAGTATTCTCATAAAACTAGAAAGGAACTAAACTACTTATGATTACGAATCTAAGCACATTTGAGCTTGGCATCTGCCTTACTTGAAACACAGAATAGTTGTAGACTGAGACCTTGGGAGCTAGAAACTCTCATTGGGGAGCTTCTAGTTTTCATTCCTTGGAAAATCCGCTGCTGGCAGATATCTTGGGCTCTTTTCCCGACGTTAAGGCGACGCTGCTTGGTTGAAGAGCCTCTTTAGACATGGGTATTCTAAGCATGCATCCCAAACTCGAAACTACTATCTTACTGACAGGGTCTTTTTAAGCTACTAACGAGAATCTTAATCGAAAGGAGCGCAGCTAAAGTAGCTCTAATTTGAATAGGAGGGCCGATCGATAAGAGATATGGAATTTGTAACTAAGTTGCTAATGAAGAGAAACTGTAACTTCAAAACTTCAAAAGGTTCCTTAAGCAGGACTTTTTAAGCACAGAAAGGATTCACAAGTCACTGGCCTATATAGATAGGAGGTAGCTTTCTTGTCATTCTTATAAAAGAGTAGGAGGGTCAGGCTCTTCCAAGAATGAGTTCGAAAAGCTTTTGACTATTACTAATAAGAAAATGGAACTGATTCTAGACACTAAGATAGGATTCGAACCTACGACATTCCATTTCACTTAATCCGATTTACTTGCTCAAAATAGTTAAATATTCTTATTAATTATTCTACTATTCTTGTTCCCATTCATATGGATAAGAGCATATACTGTATTTACAAGATTGCTAATATTCTTCTTATTTAAGTGATTCTGATTTGTGTTTCCTTATTTTAGTACCCTTCTAAAACTTATATTATAGGGGTCCTAGAGTACTTTTCTGGGATCTATTTCAGGAGCTTTAGTGCTTCTATTCGGTTTCTGTATGGGGCAATCCTAGGCTTTCTATCTCAAATCAAGCCAAAAGGGTGCCTTCTATTGTATAAGATATTTAATGTAAGTAAATCGATTTTTTTAATTAGAAGAGGGAGATTTTTCAACAAAACTATAGTAACTAACTTGAACTCTAGCTATTTCAAAGACCCCGTGAGGCAATTACGTAAAGCTTCTCTTTGTATGTATACCGTTTCGCGCGCTTAAACTTAAAGTTTACCTTATGTACGTTTTGCTATTTCAACATTTTTATTTCGATTTTCCTTTGTTTTCATTCTAACTTTGTTATATCAAGAGCATACTCCTGATTGAAATTATCCATAATAATATGCTCTCTCTATTAATAAGTCCTTTTTTTCTGGAAATTAGGTACAATCCTTTTAAAACTTACTTAATTCCAGTAAAGAGTACCGGATTATAGAAAATCTTGGTTAGAATCTTGTTACTGTAATCTCAAACCCAGCCAGCTGGAGCGGAGTTTAAAAAAGCAAATTGAGTCTTGCTGCAAGGTTCAAATTCGTCAATCGATCCGGGCTTTTCCCTTATTGTCAACTATCATTTAGATAGTTTTTTTAGTTGGTTAAGATGTGGCCCCCACTGGTTGCCGGTTAGGTTGTACCGAGACAAAAGAAAACGACTTTCATTCAAAGTAAAGATATTGTTTTTAGGATCCCTTATTTATGGGCTACTCCAGTTTCTGTTAATATCTTCTAGTGTAATTTATCAATACATTGTGTCACTATTCAAAAAAGGTTTAACCTACTAAATAGCCAATTGGCTGGAAAGCTTTTTTCAATCTTTGGATCGAGTGGAGAGCAGTAAGCATAAGAATTACTAACGAATTTAGGTTGATTTTCTTATAAATGGGTAAGATGAAGAAAAATCATATAAGCCGTTCCACCTAATACTAAATTGTTAATTGCCAGAAAATGCACAAGAAAATATAAAGAAGAAACCTTAGTGTTCAAACTATTCCTTATCCTTATATATTTAAACTATTAATTAAGACTTGCGGAAATAGTGAACTAGGATAAAAAACTCCTATAGTAGAAAACGACTTGCTTAAGCTTAAAAAAGTCTAATCCAATATCTTTGTAGAAGCTTTTTCGCTGTAATTCAAAACTTGACTGGCAGCTCCTTGTGCTAGTTCGGCTATTTAAGCTCTTGCATTACTGATATTAACACAGGCTTTAAAGTACATCCTCTAGTGAAGCATGCCCCCTTAGTATATGCTTTAGTTCTTCCTAAGTAACGAAAATACTAAATTAGAAGCTTTAGGATCAACGCGGGTAATCAAAAAAGTCTCCTTACTTCCTAAAATAATATAGTATAGCAGGGCTTCTTTCCTTAATCTAATCGGCTTTCTAATCTTATTTATGCTATTTCCTTTTAACTACTTTATAAATAAAGGAATGCAAAAAAATCTAATACAACTCAAGAGAGAGAAACTCCCATTTTACCCCAATTACTAAAGTTATACTTAGGTAACTTCTTTTTTGTATTGTAGCTCGTATTCTAATTACTCAGCTTATGTAGTCAGCCTCTTTTCAAGGGGATCCCATATGCACCTCACTAAAGGGTTAGTCTTTTCTCTATCTTGATTCCAGAATCAGTAAAAGCATAAAAATGTACTTAAAGAAGGAGCTCCCTGACATAGTCTATTGTAGGTACTCTCTACAATTCTTGATTACCAAACTCAGAGTAGCTCCATAAAGAAATCCCTACTCATAATGCAAAAATATTATGAGTACTGTCCTTAAACCCCTATTCCCCTGTAACAAAAAGGGATCTTATCAAGACTCCTAATTATATAGACTTGCTATAAAGCTTTTTGAGAAGAGATATATATAACTCGCCCTCAATATTAAACACTCATTATGGATAAATCCCTTTAAAAAGGAAGTCGTTTACTTCTAGGATTCAAAAGGTAATCAAGGACCCCAAAAAAGAAAAAGAGCCCTTGCTTAGGAAAACCTGGGAAGCTCCCAGCAGCTTTTACTCTTTGTGAATAAAGTTTTAACGAGGATTTACACGAAAATCTTAGTTTTCCTTTATTTCACTGCTTAGTGATATTTACTAATTCCTATAAAGAGAGGCCCCTACTTCAATTTCTTATAAAACCTGCTCCAATATAAATAGACTGAAAAATTTCTTCCTTGAGTACGGTTCAAACCCTTACCGGTATAAGAGTTTCTTGTACGTTAGAGAATAGCGTAACTGTTACTTTTAGGACTTTTTAAAATGAAAAGGAGACTCCGCATTAAACTTTAATTTCCAGATAACGCCTATTAAATTCCCTACTCACCTATAACACTAGGTTTCAACTATGCTTCTTATTTAATATGTCTTAATTCTAGGACTGCGCTGCCTTTTGTTTACCATTGGATTTTTCTTACTTATAGGATAAAAAGGGTTCCTTGACAGAAGCTTTAACCCCTGGTTAAAATAGACCAAAAGCTTTTGCTGTTGGAGCAGAGATTCCTTAGATATTTAATTTACTATAAGCTGTTTCTTTGGTACCCAAGAGTCCAATCATAATTATAAGTGGAAATACCAATATCTTCGAGGACCTACCCTTTAAACGCATCAGTTTAAGAAAGTCACTTTTTCTAATATTAAGGGGTTCCGCTTTTGATCTATTCCATAAATAAAGGGACATAAAATTCTTATTTGGCGTACACATCCTAAATATAGTTTGTAAAAAAAAGGAATCTCCCCAAGCGTTAATTTTATTAAGAAATTCCGGAGTAACCTGTTTATATTATAATAATAGAAAAGCCTCAAGAGTACTCGTATCCGGGAAATCCTATAAGGGGCTCTACACGTGTAAAATAATTAAATATAAGGTTAATCTAAGTGTTATAGGTTCTTGGTTTTGGGGGGAAACCCGTACGCTAAACTGCTAAAAAGAAAAGCTTTGGTTGACTTGTGAAGTGTGGGTTTGACGGGTTAAGTTAATAAAGAGTCCTAGTATATAGTATAGAGAGTAAGCTGAGTTTCTTCTTATCGGGCACTCCTTTTAGAAACGAGTATACCCCTCCAGCAAAAATAACGAGTAAGATTGATGCACAGGCTTTAAAAGCTACCTTTTCTTATCCTATTCTTTAACAGTAATTTGTAAATTAATATGCCCTTAGTTACTAGTCCTAGTAGAACTCATTTGGGAAAGATTTTTTTCTAAGTAAAGCTTCCTTGTCTAAGTAGAAAGGGTCCTCTAGGAAAACAAAGAAGTTACTGTATCCTACACTCGTACGGCACTTTTATTAGAAAATAGCCCTCTAACTAACAAAAACAAATTGAAATGATATGATATATACTAGCACTCACGAATGAATGAATGAATGTAAGCGAAATTGAAGTAAAGTCCCGCTTTATACAGTTTAAGTATCCATAGCTAGAACTAGAAGGATACTTAATGTCTTCCTTATTTTGTAGGGAACTTCCTATATAAATAAAGAGAAAGAAAGCGAAGGCTCTGATTTTTTATTAAACTAGAAATAGACGGATATGCTGGGTAGAATAAGCACGCATACCCACGTCTGAATACCTTAGTTGTGAAGTCCTTTAGAAAAGTTCATTTTGGTTCTGTGTTATTACTCTTGAAAACCGGAACTTAGTAGGAAGCCTTAAGACTTTTTTTTGTGATCTGTCTTGAGCACTCCCTCAAATTACTTATATATGGAGCCACCCGTCCTGTTAGTCTACACCTTATTCAATTACACTGTATAAACTTTTTCCTTGAATTGAATAAGGGAGCTTCCCTATATCTCGTTTAAGCGGAATACTTCATTTCATTTCGAATTTAATTAAGGAGCGGGGCTAAACCATTAACAACTACTGAAAGCGCGGTATACTTTATATCCATCAAGGGAACGGCCTAAACTAACTCTACTCAAGTTTGAACTTCATTTGTTTAAGGCATTTTTCTTTCTATTCCGTGTAAAGTACTTATAGAACACCAGGGCTTTCTACCAATTCTACTGAGCAGGAGGTTAACACGAAATCTAGTAAAAGTACAGAAAATTTGCTATCATCTCTCCGGTTAAGACTCTAGAATTCCTCGTTAAATCACGAATTGAAGGTGCCCAGATACACATACACGGGTTCGAGTCCAGTTGAAGTTTTTAGTTTATCATGCTCTTTGAGCGTAAGAGTTGTGGTCTTGAAGCAATGCGCGCAGGTAAGAGCTTAGCCAACTGCTTACTTTGTTTCTGTATCTTCCGTATCCCTTGTAGCTTTCTTAAGAGCTATACTTGTAGTCTGTATTTACCTTAACCCTTCTTTAATTTAAACTTTCAACTCTCTATTTGTATCAGTATCCTATATATAACTCCACTCCAATCTTCCTTTAGGGAGTCCCCGGCTTATGCTTATAACCTGGACTTAGTGTAGCTGTAGGCTTATTCCGGCCTATACCTTACTTATGTAATAGAGTAGAGTTTTTATAGTCTTGTTTGCTCTTAGGGCTATCGCACCTAAAGTAGTGTATTTTCTAATTATTTACCTTAGGTATCTTTGGATTGTACTAATGTCATAGTCAAGGATAATTCCTCTTATTCTTTGTAGTTATTTAAGAGTTTAAGAGTTTCTTGCTTGTTTAGTACTTTCCAGTGTATTTCTAGAAAAGATACAAGTTAAGCTAAAATGTAAGGGAAATCCTTCTAATATAGCCCCTTCTTCCGGAAGTTAGTAATATCGGGTAATAAAAGGGTTTCCTAGGAGCTATATACCAAACTTGACTCTCTTATAGCTCATAAGACTCCTAAGAAGACTTCTAGAGCTAGAGCAGTTCTATTACTTAGAAGGGGTTTCCTTTAAATACAGATAAGAGATTTTAGGAAAGATCAAAGCATTCCTACCTGTTGGAATCTTTACTTATGTTAGCTTTTAACCCGGTTATGAGAAAAAACTTATACCGATGGGTGCTGGCCAAGCGCTAAAATAAGTATTCTATTTCTATAAAAAGTGAATCCTATTCTGTTCTGTACCCTTTTCAAATGAAAATGAAATAATTTCACATTTCCTAATGCTCAAAGCTAAATAGAAAATGCTAGCCAACATGCGCAAAATTCTTTCTTTTTCTAAACCGAGGCACTTTGCAAAGCTAATGTCTGGATTCCTAAACGCTTTTCTATGAAGTTAGGGTTACTCGAAGTAATATTAAATAAAGAAATATACCTTATAGAATTCCTTACTAGAATAAGGTACAGAGGCAAAAACAAGAAAATGAGAGTAAGGTCTTAGTTGTTATAGTCTTCTCAGCGATGCCTGTCTTATGAGCCTTGATAGCTGTAGACCCTTTATGTAAAAATCATTCCTATGCCAATGCCTTCCCCCTTAACCCAAAGCACAACGTCGTTACTACCTTAATTTGTACAACTGCATTCTCTTTTTTCTAAGGCTTATTTGCTTTGCTAGAGACCCTTTTCCTACAGGAGTTTCCGTAGGTTAAAGAAAAAAAGGGTCCACTCCGAATATAAAACTCAATACTAAAAAAATAAGGTAGCTTTTGTCTTATAAGATTTTATTAAGGGTAAACACATGTAACCTGGGATAAAAAAAGGATCTCTATATTGAAAAATCTTACCCTTTTAGTGAGATGCTCTCTTCCTTGGGATGGGACACACAAGTAGGCGTATCCTAATTGTTCTAAGTTAATTTAATAGGAATTTTTTTCTTTTATCGGTTGGTTTATGTATTCATAGACTCTTTAGTTTAGTTGTTAACAGGATTTATAGATAAGTTAACTCTTGAAATCTTACTTAGGTAGAAAGTAGGGCTAAAGAAATTTTCCGGTAAGGAGTCACAGATTAGACTCTCTTTCTTTCTCTTATCTTACTAACTATAAAACCAATTCTAACTGGGAACTTATAAGAATTATGAATAAAAAAATCCTCAAGAGTTGAAATTCCCAGCATCTTTGTCCTATGATAGTATCAAAATCCCAAGGTAAACTTATTAATTTCCTGAACCTGTGTAGGTACTTATCTTTTTGCACCAATTTAAGGTATTCCCTAACTTGTTCTAACTGATCTAGGAATAACAATAACAGATTCTCTACGCCAGTACCGCTTATATGGTATTGCGGAGAGTTGGTTATCATTCTTTGTAACAGGTAAAGGTCTCAAATTGGAGAAAAGCAAGATATAATCTTTAGTTTAGTTGAGTGAAATTGTATTCTTGTTTATGGATTGACTAAAGATTTTCGGTGAAATTTCTTTAGGAGACTGATTGGCATTGTATTGCAAAGTACTTCATACTAGAGTTTTTCGATTCAGTGTATTGAATAAAGTATAGAGAACCTACCCGCGCGATACCATAACCTACGGATAGGACAATTCTCTTCTTGGAAAAAAAAAGTAACTCTTTCTATAGAATCTCTTATATAAACTTTCAAATCTATCTGCTAAGTTCCTGCTATATAATGATAAAAGAAAGAATCTGCTCTTCATTTGTCTATAAATTCTCTATAGTCTTGGAGGTAGAGAGTTTACATTCATTTTATGACAAAGGGTTACATCAGCACTAAATTGAGGTTCTGTACGCGGGTTCGAATTCGAGTTCCCTTTCTCTTTGAATTTAGAGATTCCAACACGTTAAAACAATTGCAATTCAACATCAATTCGCATGCTATTTTCTTCTATTTGTATGGAACCATTCTTTCTTAATTAAGCTTTGAACTCAACAGAGACCTTTACCTTGCTGATCCAGATACTTTGGTTAGCAGAAGTCCTTTAACTTCGTTACCTTGCCGAGAAAAGTTACCCTTATCATAGCTAGTCAGTCATCTCTTACCTGTGTCATTATCTTAAACATTGTCAATAGAATATTGTATCCTGTCTTCCTTGTGAAAGCTCGAAATAGATAAAGAAATTGGCAACTTGCTTCTTCTATTCAGCTCCTGGTATTGGCACTTTGTGGATTTCTTCTGTTGAGTTGTAGGAGCTTCTCACGTTTGCCTAAGTTCCTTTGGTTACCTTGAATCTATACTTGTTCTATCTTCTCTACTCCTCTAAAGAAGGTAAAAGAGGTCCTTGCGTCTACTTGATTAGGTAGATTGCCGGGTGACCGCCTCCGAGAAGGGGGAAGTTAGAGCCGTCTTAAAAAGAACAAAGTCTTAGTGATAAAACAAATAAGGCTATCAATTCCTATAGTTCCAGCTCATTTTCAGGATCCTTTAAATCTAAGAAGTCACAGGATACACAGTCCTCGCTAAGTCAAGTCGAGGCTAGGGAAAATCCTTTTATAGTCTTCTTCTGTGTAAGCCTATACAGGTTGGAATGGATTAAGGGTATATTCCTGGAGCTAATGGAAGGACGTGTTATCTAACATCTTTAAAAGTTTTGGTGTAGCAAACTCTACTCGATACTTATACGTAATGGACTGTGCAGGAGTAACTGTATTCCTGAGCTTATTAGATTTTATTTGTGTATTCTGTAGTTTGCAAGGCTCAGATTTTTCTATTTTGAGAGGAGACTCTATTGAATACATACCTAAACCTAAAGTGTTCTACTAGAAGAAAGTTTCGGTAGTTACTGTATTCAGTTTTGAGATTCCTAACTAGTCCGAGTTCTTAAGACAGTGAAAACTACATTCTACGATATTCCTAGGATTTAATAGATTTTTTATTCTTGAGCTGGAGCTAATATCCTTAATTCGTAATAACGAGGTAAGCAGACATTGATATAGTAGAAACCAGAGTTTGTAGATTATACATTTAGCTGATTTACTAAGTAGGACTTTTAACAGGAAAGAACATAATCTCCTTACTTTTGGGAAGACCCTAGAGATTCCGTATTCTTGTCTTATCTTGTAGGCACTTCTTAGATTCCGATATATCAAGAGTCTTAGACAGAAAATGTATTCCCTTGTTGAATTGAGTTCTTGATTTTTGGAAGGATTGCATGTTCAGGATAAGAGAGTCTTAAGATTTTCTTATTAAAAAGAGTTCCTGTAGTTTATGGAAGGAGTAATTACTAGGTTTCAGGACTAAAGGAGATAATCCTTCCTAACAATGTCAACTTTTCCAGAATTGAGTGGATTCCGGCTCTTAGTTCAGCTCTGGGTTCTTGGCAGCTAATTGAAAGCTGGCTGACAAAGGTATGTTCTATATAGGATCTCGGTAAATAGAAAAAAAATCTTCCACTTGTTCGATGATCTTGCTAAAGCTAAAAGAGGAGATTTTCTTCTAGAAAGTAGTTATCCGATCCCG